>PVKA01007763.1:0-76218 GCA_004027165.1 Ctenomys sociabilis
ATATCATGAGACTCAGGTGAGCTCCAAATTTTCTGAGCAAGGAGATTGTGGAGCCACAGAGGAAAGAGATTGAAGTTCTATAGTGTGCCTGGGGAGAGTCACATGAAGAGAAAACTTTTTCTCAGGCTCTCACAGAGAGCATTCTGGTCAAGCATTGGCCGTGACTCATCCACATGGATGACACAGACAAAGGAACTATGGAATAATGTACAAGACTACAAGATAAACGCTGAGAAGACTTCAATGACCACATAGGAAATATAAAGTTCATGTGTTGGTATATAAGTTTTGATCTACCTAGGTCTTAACCATCCAGCAGAAAAGTATAAAAGTATAAAAATGAAGTATACATCGTGAGCCCACAATATTAAGCTGAGCTGTAAATGGCTATGGTCGACAATTTCTTTGAATAACTCCCTATGGTTGCAGAATGCTGGACTGTGTTGGATTGTGGTGTCGAGTTCAAGTACCTAAGGTAGTTGAATGTCAACGGAGTGCCCACTTTTGACAGGTGTAGACAAAGGAAGGGTTGTAGAAAGAAAAAAATCATCCTGTGTGTGTATAGACAGTACAGTTGGGATAGATAATGCTGTGCTTCTACATAATTCTATAAGAGGCAAGATCTGCACTAATGGTGGTTGGACAGGATATTATGTCAGCTTTTAGTGCTATGGTCATCCACTAGGTAAATAATTATTGAATCTTTGATACAATTCAGCTACATAAAAACCTGTAAATATAATATCATGTATGCACCTTGTACAATACCAAAATGTTATGAAAACAGTCTGCAATGTATTATTTCATCGACTCTGTATGGTTATGGTGTTTTGAAACTGTCTGATTGACATTTGTATTTCAATAAAATAAAAATAAATGGAAAAAAAAAGAAATTCAGTATTGTTTCTAACGTTTTTTTTATTGTTTTCATTCTCTTTAAAATAAAATTTGGAGATATTGAAATCATATCAAGTATCTTTTGTGATCATAATTAAATTAAATCAGAAATCACTTGGTAGGAAGAATCTTAGCAAATTAACAACTATATGGAAAATTATTTACCAGTTGGCCCTGATCGCTCAGATATTGAGCTTGTTTCTGTCCTGACTCTCCAGAGCATTGTTTAGGCAGGTGTCAAATCAACCAGTTGATTTTTGTATTCAATAAATTTGATAAATTTATTGTTTAGATTTCCTGTTGTATTGTGAAAGTTAACAAAACATACAATTTTTGGTTATTCCCTATTTAAAAAGTTTGGCAAATGGTTAAATACCATGGTCCAAACAAATGAATCAAAGAAAAAATTCAAAGAAAAATATAAGTATTTTCTTCATGAAACTTCTAGGATAGAATACAACATATTAAATTTTGTGGAGTAGAAAATGCAGTTCTGAGAGAAAGGGAAGTTTACAGCAATAAATATCTATATACCTACGGTAAAATAAATCTCAATTATATAATCAATAGAACATCTCTAGGAGGTAGAAAAAAAGAACAAAATAACTCCAAACACAGGTTGTTTTTAAACAGCAGGCCTCACTGGTTTACATCTTTCTTTATTCATGATGGTAGGCATACAGGAAATCCAACAACATCTGGTCAACTGCTGGAAGAGGCCATCTGTCATGGTCACTGAGCATCCCTGCATTTTCTTGCTGAACTCCACAACAATGAAAGGCTCTGACTGTTCTTTATCCAGGTTATTTCCTGAGAATTGTCTTTGGAGCAACCCTGAAGGATGAGGTAACATCTCTCCCTGGACAAAGAACAGGCTTGCTTCTGCTCAATATACAAGCAGTAAATCTTCCAAGATCAGGGTTTGTCACCTGCAACCTAACCCACAGAGCACGCAAGCTTCACTGGAGACCACCATCATCCTTCTCCCGTGGGGAACATGGAGATTGTGGAAAACCTCACAAATGAAAATAAAGCTCTCAGTTATGCTTCTGATTCAAGATCCTGATATAGTCTTCTAGTGTAGCATTAACAAAGAGGTAAAAATCATATAACCTGCTCAAGTCTTGACACTAATTAGGTCGATTTAAATTGTGGAGATGTGGGCTTGGGAGATAGCAATCCAAAAGCCTGCAAAGAAAGTGCAAATACCCAGGCTTGATCCCTGGTAATGTATGTTATGCCAGTTCTTTGCCGTACAGGTCACCTGTAACCCTAGTGCTGGGATGACTGAGATAGGAAGATCATTATGAGCTATGTAGAGACCCTATACCAAATAATAGATAAATAAAAAGGCAAAAAATGTAGAGAAGCACATAGGGTAAAAGGATAAAGACAGAAAACAATTTTATAACCAAGTAAAGTGATAAATAGCACAATGGAAATTAGACTGTATGCATGAATCATATATGATAGGATTTCTATGAAGAGTATATCCTATGTGCATAATAATCACCAGAAAACTGTGAGAAGAGGACAAATAGGCTTGAGAGTCCACCTTTTGATGTACTAAGACTATAAAGAAGAATCTGTATTTGTTAAGAGTGTAAATTGAAGCAATGAAGGTTTGATTCAGCCAGGAAGAGAGGAAACGACAATCTTTTCTTAATATCATCCCACCACTATACCAAGAAAAACTTCCATCAGTAGGATCAGTTGGATTCATTGAATGATGCAGTATGCCTCCTCTTCTCTGTTCAGGGCAATGTCTAAGTAGCTGTCTATTTTGGTTGCACAGGTGGTTTCTGTTGGAAGCAGGAGAAATAATGAAGGAAGAGAGGTCATAGGCATGATTATGGAAAGCAGCAAGTGGAATTTTCACCCCTTATAGGGAAAGTGAACACCTTCAAAGATGTATACTTGAAAGTTGCATTTCCATCTAGAATTCACTAATGGAACTGGTCTAAGGAAGTGCCCAGAAAGATAAGGTCTTTCTATGAGAATTCAGTTTAAAGTATGACAAAAATCTGAGTCCTACTTTTACCTGTGACCAGCCAAGGGACAAGCAAAACCACCTTCACTGAGGGATCAGATCCATAGAGAAATTGTAGTATAGAAAGTGCAGGGCACTCGGGGACTCAAAGGAGTCAGCTCCTAACCAAGAGAAAAAAATCATTATTGATGGAAAGGCAGTTAAATGCAGTAAAAATAAACAAAGAGAGCTATTAAAGTTTGTGCCTGGATGTCCCCAAAACAATAATTGGTCATAGTGTTTTTTCAGAGGTGGCTGAATCTGGAGTGTGTGATTCGGAAAGCAATGTTGGGATTGATTGCTGGGGTCAAGTGTGGGTGACTGGCTGGATCAGTTCATTGACTGGACTGGCACTAACCAAGTCCCGGCGGACTGGACAGTGTAAAGGACAGAAAGAGGCTTGTTTCATTCATTCGCTTGTTGCTTTTGCTGTCTGACACTGCATGAACTCTTGCCCATCTGCATTGCACAGCACCACCTTGAAGCTGACTGATGACCAGCTGAAACCCCTACAAACTGTGAGTTAAATAAACCTTTTCCCTTTTAGCTTTGGGTGGTATTTTGTCTCAGCAATGAAAGAAAAGTAACTAAGAAAGATATTTATAGTAATGTCCCATCAAAATGTAATAGAGGAATGTTTGATGTTTTAAATATCCTAATGGCCACATTAAAAATGCAAAAACCCAGCATGGTAGAGCATGCCTGTAATCTCAGCAATTTTGGAGACTGAGGGAGGATCACAAGCTGAAGTCCAACCTGGGTGCTTTAGCAACTTAGTGAGATCTTGTCTGAGAATATATAAATACAAATAAATAAATAGGCTGCCACAATAAAAAATATGTACAGCTAGACATATCATAGTCAAGATTCCAGAAATTCAGCACAAAAGTAGAATCTCAAAAATCGCTAAAGAAAAGAAACAAATCACCTATAAAGGAAAGGCTCTCGGAATCACAGCTCACCTTTCAGCATAATGCACCATCTCCTTCAAGGAGCGCATAGAGGGACGTACTTGAAGCCCTGGAGGAGAACTACATTCAGCCCAGATTATTGTACCCTGCCAAACTATCTTTGAAAATGGATAGAAAAGTAACATACTTCAATGATAGAGAACATCCCAGGAAATTTATAACCACAAAATCAGCATTCCAGAATGAGTTGCTACTTTTTTTTTTTTTTTTTTTTTGGTGGGAGGGAGCCTAGGCCCTTGTGCTTGCCAGGGAAGTGCTTATCCAAAATGATGAGAAGGACATTTTAGAAAAAAAATAACAACGATTATACCTCATGAATCCCAACAGAAGGGAACCAGCCAGACAACAAAAATAATTAAACAGAAAAGGGATAGGGGTACCAACAACAGGAAAATAATAAAGCAACAAGTTGAAGCCAACACATATGTTATAACCATGAATGTTAATGGTCTCAGTTTAGCAATCAAGACACAAATTGGCAGAATGAATCAAGAAGAAAGATCTACGCTGCCTGCAAATAATGCATTCAATTCTAAAAGCAATTCATAAACTGAGGGTCCAGGGAGACAGCTGGGTCCAGACATAGGCACCTACCTGGCAAGCAGAAGGCTTTGAGTTTGATTGGTGGTGCCACAATAAATAAATAAATAAATAAATAAATAAATAAATAAATAAATATATTTTTAAAAAGTAAAAAGAAATTTATAAAGTGAAAGTCAAAGGTTGGAAAAATAGGACTCCATGAAGCAGGAACCCAGAAAAAAGCAAGGATAGCTATTCTTATTTTTTTAAACCTTTTTTTTAAAGAGAGAAAAAAAAACAAAAACAAGAACAAAGACAGTAACAAAGCCACATAAAAAATGAAAATGAATTCCAAAATGAGAATAGAAAATTAACAATGCCTATTATATTATGCATTGTTATCAAATTTGGGTCTCAGATTACCACCAGATAGAGACATGCAAGATTGATCAAATAAACTTGAATTCTTCCTTTCAATAAATCTTAATATTTTCCTTGTCCTTTTTACTCTTTATTTCTTTAAATTTATTTTAAAAAGAGTATAAAATAATGTATAACACATTAGATGCAATGCACATTTAAAAAAAAAACAAAATGAAAGGTATTCAGCAGTGGTTATTATATAGCACATTGCCATCTTTATTGTAATTGCTCAGATTACGGTGTTTAGCCTATAAAATTGGTCAAAGGACACATTAACTGCAGTCTTTTTTTTTATTTTACTTTTGTTTTATTGAAATACAAATATCGATGAGACAGTTTTAAGATAACTTGACAAGATGGATTTCATAAATTAAAACATTGCAAACTGTTTTCATAATGTTTTGGTACCATAGAAGGTGCATACATGATATTATACTTGCAGACATTATTATACCGTATGTCTCATCAGTAAATTAAGAGACTGTAGCTGTTTGTATATCTGATTTTTTATACCTGAATTACATCAAAGATTCAATAATTAATACTTTCTACATTGTTATTTTCCTAACGGTTGTCCATAGTACTAGAAACTGACATACTATCCTGTCCAACCACCATTAGTGCAAATCTTGCCTCTCATAGAATTATGTAGAAGCACAGTGTTATCAATCCCAACTGTACTGTCCATACACACAAATCATGATTCTTCTATACTATACCCCTTCCTTGCTCTACACCTGTCAAAGATGGGTACTCCATTATCATTCAACTAGCTTAGGTGCTTGAACTCGACAACACAATCCAACACAGTCCGGTATTCCACAACAATAGTGAGTTATCCAAAGATCTTGTTGACCATAGCCATTTACAGCTCAACTTAATATTATGGCCCAGCGATGTATACTTCATTTTTATATTTTTCTGCTGGAGGTTAAGACCTAGATAGAGCAAAACTTATATACCAACACATGTACTTTATATTTCTTATGAGGTCAGTGAAGTCCCCTCAGGGTTTTTCTTGTAGTCCTGTACATTATTCTGTAGTTCCTTTGTCTGTGTCATCCATGTGGATGAGTCACGGCCAATGTTTGACCAGTTTGCTCTCTGTGAGAGCTTGAGAGAAAGTTTTCTCTCCATGTGACTCTCCCCAGGCACACTATAGAACTTCTATCTCTTTCCTCTGTGGCTCCATAATCTCCTGTACTGTAACATCATGAAACTCAGTTGAGCTCCAAATTTTCTGAATTAATTGCAGTTTTTTTGAAAAAAAGGACAGCTACCACTGTTTATCTGGGTTCCTGCCTAATGGAGTGCCATTTTCCATCCTTTTGACTTTCACTTTATAAAGAGGAAAACTTATAGAAATTAGTAGTGCAATCATCTTAGCTATCATGTGTATATGCTTGTATGATTTTTTTTCCCTTTTTTTTCCTATCTTGGCTACTTTCCCTCATCTCAGTTGTTACGTTCAGTTTCTTTCCATTCTACTATACCTGATTTATTTTGGTTATGAGTATAGTCTATAGTTCCATCCAGTAGCTCTTCTTTTTGCAGACAATGTGAATTTCAAGCAAACACTGATTAAGGAAGACAAAGAAGATCTCTACGTCATTATAAAGAGAATAATCCAAGAGGAAGAAGAGTTAACAATTATAAATATATATGCAGCAAATATCAGTGCATCAATGCATTTAAATAGACATGAAAAATCAAATAAGCACTAACATAATTCTATTGGGAAATCTCAATACTTCACTGTCACAAAGACAGATAAACTAGAAAAAATTCACTCATGAAATATTAGAACCTAATGAAGCTTTTGAGCAAATGTTCTTAGTAGCGATCTACATAATTATCCACTCCAAATCAGAATACACATCTTCTCAGCTGCACAAAAGATGTTCTCCAAAATAGACCACATATCAGCTCATAGAATATGCTGAAGTAAATGTAAAGAAGTCAAAATCATCTCATGCATCTTATGAAATATAATGCAATGAAACTGGAAATCAATGGTAAAAGAAATCACAATAAATTCATAAACACATGGAAATTAAATAACACCCCCCCCCCGAGCAACCAATGGGTCATGGATAAAATTACAGAAGAAATTAGATAGCTTCTAAAATTAAATAATAATGATAATATAACTTACTTGCCTTATAGGACACAATAAGGGAAATTTATAGTAGTGAGTACCCACATCAGGAAAATAGAGCAAGCTCAAATAGCAATTTAAAGGTGAAGCTCAAACTTCTACAAAAAACAAAGAGTAAATGTTACAGTTTGTGTCTAGTTGTTCCCCCATGGCCTCATATAGGTCATGGGGCAGATGGGGCAGAGGAGCAACAAGTGTCCTGAGGGGCCGGCCAGAGGACCAAGGCCCCAAGCTTGAGAGGGGTAGGGCCAAAGAGGCACGAGCCATGCACTGTTCCCTACCCCCAGGCCTGCGGTCTCTTAGAGGTGTGGAGCAAGTCATCCTGGACACAGCATCACCCCAGCCTCTCCTCCAGACTCTGTAGTGCGGCGCAGTGTTGTCTGTGATTGAGGCCTCCTGTGATTAAGTCTCTGAGGTCTTGCCACATAATTCAGGCTATTTAAACTGTGAAACCTCCAGTAATTGTAAGCTAAGCAATCTTTCCTTCCTTCATTTTGAATGTCAGGTATTTGTCCCAGCAATGAGAGAAGAGTAACCAAGACAGTAGGTTAAGCCAAAAGCTCATACGAGAGAGGATGTTATTAAAATCAGAGCATACAGAAATGCACTGATGACTGAGAAAATAATACAAATAATAAATTATCAAACAGTTGTTTCTTTGAAAGATAATAAAATAGAGAAGCCCTTATCCAACCTTCTCAAAAAATGAAATAAAAGACTCATATTCAAGTAATTAGGACTGAGAAGGGTGAAATTACAATGAGCCCTGCAGAAATCTAGATTATCATGCCTAATTAGAGAATTTATACTGTAGAAAATAGAGAAAGAATGAATGTATTCCTAGATAAATATGTATTACTAAAACTGAATCAAGAAGATATAAAAATCGTAAATAAAATATTGCCAATCAATGAAATTGAAGATGCAGTTGAAAAAAGAAAAATCTATCAATGAAGAAAAACCCAGGACCTAGGATTCACTGCTGAAAATTACAAGAAATTTAATGAAGACCTAAAACACCCTCTAAACTCTTGAATGAAATTAGAAGAAAATAATTACTCCCTATTTCATTCCTATAAGCAAGCATTGCCCTGATACTAAAATGGGAGAAAGGCCCAACTAAGAAGGAGAGCAGCAGGCCAATCTCAATAATGAACATAGATACAAAAGTCTCAATGAGATATTGGCAAACAGAATGCAGCAAATCATCAAGACTCTAGAGCATACACCATGACAAGGTTGGACTCATCTTACGCATGCAGGGATGATCCAACATCTGTAAAACAAGTAGCTCAGTAGACTAAAAGCACCTGCTCCTGCAGAATGCAGAGGCTGGGGTTTGATCCACAGAGTGCCCTACCGGCCCCACCCCTGGGACATGCTGAGACTGTGATTGAGACTGGGTGTGGTTGCGTGTGCCTTTAATCCCAGCACTTGGGAGGCTGAAAACAGGAGAATCATTGAGTCTGATCTACATAGTGAGACCATGTAGACCCTGTAGACTCTGTTGTAAACTAAAGGAAAAGACAAAAAGTTTACAAAACAATAAGTGTAATGCACCCTAATGATAGAGCCAAGCACAAAAATCATAGGATCATCTCAATAGATGCTGTAAAAGCTTTCAACAAAGTGTAGCACCCATTCATGATAAAAGCCTTACAGAAATTTGTCAATGTGACAAAAGCCATCTATGAAAAACCAATAGCCAACATCATACTAAATGGTAAAATCCTGAAAGTTTTCACTTTAAAATCAGGAACAAAACAAGGATGTCCAGCATCACCACTCCTACTCAGTATAGTTCAGGAAACATTAGCCAAAGCTATTAGATGTGAGAGAAAAATAAAAGGAATAAGGGCAGAAAATGATGAAGTTAAATTATCATTATTTATAGATGGTATGATATTCCATAAAGACCCCTATATATTCTACTAAAAACTGCTAAATTTAATAGTCAAATTCCATAGTGTAGCTGGATACAAAGCCAGCCTGCAAAGATCAATAGCCTTCCTGTACAAAAATAACAAAGCCATTGAGAGAGAAATTAGGGACACATATCATTCACAATAACATAAAAAATACCTAAGAATCAATCTTAAAAAGGATTTAAAAGATCTCTACATTGAAAACCACAGTACTCTGAAAAAAAGATAAAAGAGGATAATAGAATATGAAAAGCTAATTTGCACTCTTGTGTAGAAATAACATAGTACGAACGGCCATGCTTCTAAAACTATTACACAAATTTATGCAATTCTGATGAAAATGTCAAGAGCATATCTCATAGATTTTGAGAAACAAACCTAAAATTGATTTGGAACCAGAAGAAACTTAGAATAGCAAAAGTAATTCTGGGCAGCAAAGGCAAGGTGGAGGACAACACAATCTCTGATTTGAAGTGATACTATAAGCTACAGTGACAAAAAAAGAAAGTAGCATGGCAAAGAAACAGAAACAAAGATCAACTGAATAGATTAGAAAATGCAGAAACAGCTCCAGACATACTCAGTCTCTCTATCTTTGACAAAGGTGTCAAACACAGAAGAAAGTCAGCCACTGTAATAATTGGTGCTGGAAAAACTGGCATTGTCCATTCTGAAGATTGAAATTTGACTTGTATCTTTCACCATGCACTAAGTTAAACAGGAAATGGATCAAAAATGTAATTATTAAGACAGAATGTTAAATCTGCTGGAAGATAGAATAGGTAAAACTCTCGAACACATTGGACTAGGAAGACTTTATGAATAAAACCCTGGTTACATAGTAACTATCATTAAAAAAAAAGAACAACTGAGATCTCGTCTCATTAAAAAGCTTTTGAACAGCAAGAGAAATCACCATCAGAAAAACAGACAACATACAATGTGGGAAAAATGTTTGCTTGCTGTTCCCCAGATAAAGAATTACTATCAAGGATATATAATCAGACGTCCAAAATTTAAAGACCTAATCTGAAAATGGGCATCTGAGATAAATATACATTTATCAGATTAAGAAATTCAAACAGCAGGTAAGTATGTGAAAAAAATGTTCAACTTATGGGCCATTATAGACATGCAAATTAAAACAACACTGATTCCACCTCATCCTTGAAAGAAGGGCTATTACCAAGAAATCAACCAATAACAAGGGCTGGCCCAAATAGCTCAGCAGACCAAAGCTCCTGCAGTCAGTCACAAGAGCCCGGGGTTCAGTCCCCGGGCCTGCTATGCCAGCCCCTCCCCAGGGCCATGATGAGACAGCAATTGAAACTGGGCGTGGTGGCATGGGCCTGTGATCCCAGGTCTTGAGAGGCTATAAACAGGCGGATCACTATGAGTCTGTGCTAGTAGTGAGACCCTGAACACCCTGTATATCTTTCTCTAAAAAGAAAAGTGCTGGAGGGGATGTGGGGGACAAGAAACCCTTCTCCACTATTGTTGGGAGTGTTGACTGTAATAACCATTGTGAAAATCAGTATAGAGAATACTTGAAAAAAATTGGATTGGAAGTCCCATTTGATCCTTCTGCATATCTTCCCAGGAGAATTAAAAGCATTTTACAATAATACTATATGTGGATCTATGTTTACAGCAGCACAATTTGTCATAGCTAAATCTTAGAAACAACCCCAATGCCCATAGACCAAGGAATGGATAAAATGATGTGGTCATTTTATACAGTGGAGTACTAGTCAGCCACAGAAAAAATTAAGCTTGAAACATTTATAGGTAAACAGACTCAACTAGAGACCATACTCAGAATTGAAATAAACCAGACTCACATGTATAGGCATCTTCCTATTTTTGAGAAGCTGAAAGAGTAAATAAGATCTAAAATATACAATAGATAATATTAAATGGGAAGAAACCATTCAAAAAGAGAGAAAAACTTGGATAGGGGAAATGAGAAAAGAAAAAGTGTTAAGAGAGTTATACTACTAATTTCTCTTAGCTCATGGAAAAATGTTTGTGCTAATGTTTGTAAAATTAAAAATAAAATAAGCAAATAAATACATAAATCAATGAAAAGGCTAGTCTATAGCTTGTTGTGAAGGTCCTGAATTCAATACACACAGTAAAAAGAAAATTAAATTTAATTCAATACTTAACCCAATATTTACACATCATTTCTTAAAACTGTCATCTCTGTAAACTTCATGATCATATATTTTATAAAGTTTTTTTTACCAAGTTTCTGATGCCTGTTATATATTTTACACTGACAGCATCTCTTTACTTAGACTAGCCACACTGCACTTACTCAGTAGTTCTATGTAATGAATGCCTGCTGTCTTACACAATGTAGCTCCAGGTAAAGAAATGTATGAGGAATCATAAAATTTAATAATATTCAAAATATTCTAAGAAATATGTAATTGCGTTTCAGTCAGACCACTTCTCTGGAAAAAGTTAGCGGAGGAGGAGATAGCAGGGTGTAAATCCTCAAAATAAGAAAATAAATTTATGTATGTCCAGAATAAGATGAAAGTTTACTTGAAAAAGAAGGTAGGTAAGAGTTGGAGTAGGAGAAGAAAAACAAATTTTGGTTCTCAAATTTTACCTTCTATCCTGTGTGTTAGGGACAGCAAACCAGATGCAAAACGTTGCAATAGGGTGTTGTCAGGGAGATCTGTATAAACATCACCATGGATCATGAGAAAAATTAATCCATTTGGAAATAATAAACTTCTGTACAAAGAAGTGATAGAAGAGTAAATGAGTTCATAGGAAAAAGGCATATGGATTTTTGGAAATAGCTATTCAATATGTGTTAAGTAACAATATCATGTACCATTTTAAACTTTTTTTTGGAAATAACATTTGTTTGGCTTAAGACTTACAAAAAGAGTACACAAGGTTCTCATTTATGCCTTCATCCACCTCCTTCAATGTTACATTTTATACAATCATTGTTAACACCAAAAAAGTTAAAAAATGCATACTGATATTATAATATGGATCAATAACAGGCTTTATTTTGATGTTACTTTATATGTGTCTGTGTTTTGGGGTGGTTTCCTCTTACAAGTTTCTATGCTGAGATGAAAATAGTCCATGGAAATGGCCTGAAATTCTGCTGAGGTTGCTGAGCTACTGTGGAGGTCATAGCTAGGCTACCAGGTACACAAGGCTGACTGAAGGTCAGTCTTAGACTTAGAGGATGGGAGCTCAGTGCCCATGGAAATTAGGGCTGCAGGGTAATGAGAGAAAGGCTCAGCCAGAAAGGTGGTGTTATGGTTTGTGTCTAGTTGTCCCCCCAAAGCCTCATACAGTCATGGGGTAGGGACTTCTAGAGCAATGAGAGAAGAGTAACTGAGACAAGTGGATCTAAGGAATAGAAATTTAGAAGGCATAGAATAGGAGAAAGTGATATATTGAACCATTTGAAATATTTAATAGATGTAGTTTGTATCTCTGTGGTCAGATTTCATTTTTTCTCTAAGTAATTAAATTGGCATTGTCTATACTTGCAGCAAGAAAACTTTCTGGAAAGCTAGTGTAAAAGCAATTCAATTATTTTAATGCTAAACATTCTGAGATCATGATGCACTTTTTATACATTTACATGATAAAGTGCTTATTTGTGTCCTAAGACCTGAATATGTTCTTTTATTTCCAAGGTTAACATCCCTAGAGATGTTAACATGTTAAGATAGCATCCTTCAGATGTTACCAAGTACCATGTTAATAGCTGGGTGTTCCCAAATTCCCAAGACTCTGAATATTTTGTAGTAAATATATCATAGTTCTGAATATTTTACAGTAAATTCATGTTTTTATTAAAGGTCCCAGACACATCAAACTTTGCGGGCAAAGCTCAGGAGTGTTTTGACTCTTCTCAAATTGTTGTGATATTCCTCTTGTATTCCAATCTATCAAAACATCAAGTTTTATAGAAAATGGGAAGTAAAAAGAGAGAAAGAGAAAGGTAGAGTGGAGAGAGGATAAACTTCATCCCATGAAGAGTTTGTATGTCAATGTATTTGATAAAGTAACTCTTAGGAATGAAGTGGAGAGGCGGTTCTGGAGTCCTTCACAGGCTAAATCTGATTACTGCTGATGTCAAGGTTTATCCCCATCATTCCTAGAGCTAAGTGTCCCCTGGTGCTTTTTAAATGCCTCTTCAAGTATAACTTAGGTTGTCAGATAAAAATATAAACAAAAGCCAAGTGTGAGCCAAAGTAAATATTAATATAAAACTATAACCTTAAATTCAAATGAAGTAAGTTTTTGGCTAACCTCTGCGGTTTTACTAAGCTGTCTGCACTTGGAGTAAACGAGAAAGAAGATGGAAAAAATGCTGAGAAGGGAAAATGCTAGCACTCACAGTCACAGCCACTTGTGAGACAAAGCAGAGCCAGGAGTGCAGTGTGTTCCCCTTTACAGCCCAGTACTAATCTGGGAGAAGAACGTTCCTCCCCAGCCCATTTCTTGCAGTGTGTGGGAGTCTCTACGAGTCCTTGGCTGGTGGCCTGCTTCCCCAGGACCAGCTTTCCTCTCATGCGTGCTGTGCCACAAAGCCTCGCACTGCTCTGGACAGGTCAGATTTCTTTCCATACCTTCCAAGAGAGTGCTGCTTTGCTTGGAGGTCTGGACCTGAGCCACCCTTGAGAGCCCCGGAGGCAGGGGGTTGCATTGCCAAGGAAGAGGTCACAAGAGAAGTTCATTTCCTAATGGGCTGGAGACTTTTGCATGGACGTGAGCAGATGCCTTCGAGTCTTGAGCTTAACACATTTTATTTATTTACATTAAAAGATATTTAATTTTATGTTTTAAATGCTATGTGAATTATATCTGAATAGAGCTGTTCTTACAAAAGCAAGATATACATGCATACTTACAATGCATAGTACAAAATAGTATTAAAACAGCAAAATTACACATGATACAGAACTTCACTACAAACCATACAAATTCTACCGTATTTGTCATGATGCGTAGTGTTGTCTTCAAATTAGTTGTTCATATTACCAGGTGTATGCACACAAAACTGGACGAAGAAAGAAATATATAAGAAATTAATAAGAGAAAAAGGACAAAGAATGGAAAAAAGGAGACAAAGCAATTTAAGCATTAACTGTTCCTTTCCATATTTTACCAAGTGCATTCCTAGTATATAGAAACATCCATCCCCCAGTAAGAGCCCCATGGGGAGATGCTATAACAGACATTCACATTTTAAATTTTATAAGATATCAGATTGAGGTTTGATGGTTTATTGATTTGCTTGATATTATGTGTTGCATTCCTACCACCCATATTTTGTTTGATAGTAACACTTCATTTCCTCTAAAACATGAATATATATGATGTATCTTTTGAATAACTCTATGATGCATGTATAAGAACCACTAGAAAATATCACTGTGAGCTATCTTCATGCAGTTCAAATTCAAAAACTGAACTATGCTCATCCAAAAACTCAGATATAGGAATTAGATAACAGTTCTTCATCATTTTCATCATGAACATGTCTTCTGGAATTTTTCATGAATCATTGAAATATTTAATTTTGAATCTATTATGGCTGGTTCCAATAAAAGAAATTTCTTGATTTGTTTTTCCCTTCCTTGGTTTAAAATCTGTTCAGGTTTTGTTTTTGTTTTTGCTTTTTCTTTGCTTTTTTTTGTGGTATTGGAATTGAACTCAGGACCTTGTTCTTATCAGACAAGTGCTTATTCTACTGAGATATCTCCTACGTTCTGAACTATAAATAGCAGCTACATTTTGATGACATTTAATAAGTTCCAAATTATTCAAAATTGGATACCAGTTATATCCAGAAAAATACCTACCAGTGCTAAATTGGGAACCCTACCATGCTGAGCAATAACCAACACCCGGGCCAGAGAGATGACTCAGTGGAATAAATGCTGGCCTGACAGGGACCTGAGTCCAATTTCCGGTTCTGCCAAAAAAGAAAAAAAGCAATGGCTTTGGAATCGCCCACATCGATTCCATTTGTTGTGAACTGTAATAACCAACACATAGGTGCCCACATATCTGCCTAATATGCTCCCAAGATAAATTATAATTAAAATAACTGTCCTGCCATAAAGTTTCTGAATTAAACAATCACTTTACCTGTCTTTTGTAGATCTGTTACTTGAAATATAATTTGGAAGAATAGGTTGGTAGTGCTAAGAAATGTAAGAAAAAATCAGAAACGTTTCCAAATTTCTAAGTGTTGTAATAACTAAATTTAACTCCTGAACCCTTTATCAGTTCATAAGATAAATATTTCACTGAAGAAATACTACTGAGAATTGATGTATTCTATACTTAAAACAGTCTTGATTTCTGTTTCAGTACCTTAATATCAGGTCACATAGGGTATAACAGATTCTGTAGGTGTAATATATTTTTTATAATAAATTTAGCTGCAACACTTTTTATTGTAGTCTGGGTCAACTATTTCATGTAGATATGGAAAATGTAACAGAACACATTCAACAGCCAGAACATATTGCTATTAGAAATGAAATATGTTTTGCCAACTTCATATTCTTAAGATTTCTACAGAATTAGGCTCTCGGGCGGAGGTGAGGTTTGAGCCCATTGTGCCATTGTGAGTTTGCTCATGAGGTCAATGTGGTAAGCCTAGAGTTATATCCTGACTTATTAAATTGGAGAAGCCAGGGGCACAGCCAGTGTTCTTCCCAGCAGTGTCTACATCCAGTGCACACTGAAGCATTGTTCTGATAGGTTATAACTAAAAAATGAACCTTTCTTCACAGATGTCAAAAACAAATAAATCCAAGTCTGGATCTGATTCTTCTTGCTCAAGATCTGCATCAAGATCTCTTTCTCATTCACTTTTGAAATTACCATCCAGAAGTCGATCCATCTCTCAATCAAACAAGTACAGGCTGAGCTCTAGATCTCATTTCAGATCATATTCTCCAGCTCCTAAGGGAGAAAGGAATGCCCCCAGGGTGTATCAGAATCGAGATTTCTGAGATCACAACAGAGGCTATTGGAGGCCCAGTTATTTCTGAGGGTGCAACAGAGGCCCCTATCCATGAAGCCAATATAACTGTGGAGGCTGTGGAAACTACTGTTCTAATTGGTAGAACTGTCAGCAAGCATGTAGTACTCATCAGGACTGTTCTGGATCCTGGTCCCCAAAGAGAAGGTCTCATTCACAAAGGTCCATGGGGCCAGGGAGATGGCTCAATGGAATAAGCGCTTCCTGGGCAAGTGCAAGGGCCTTAGTTCAACCCCTGGTTCTAAAAAAAACAAGGCAGGAGCCATTCTAGAAACTCGGTTAAGTCATGTTCTCACATGTCATGGCGCTCCTCATTCTCTTGTTCTTCCTCTCCGACCACAGCTGAGTTGAATCTTCTAAGCGCAAATCTGCAAAAGAGAAAAAGTCCTCTTCCAAGGATAGCTGGCCATCTTAAGCTGCTGGGGATAACCAGGCAGATGAGGCCAATGATCAAACCTCCTCTAGAAGCACCTCTCAAGATACAAAAGCATCTGAGAGTTCAAAGCCATGACCAGATGCTACCACCAACAGCACTGGTTCTGCATCATGAGCCTCTGCAGTTTCTGACCTGAGTCCCCAGCAGTAAAGCTCAGCTCTCAAAAGCCCTCTTCAGTCTGTGGTGGTGAGGCGGCAGTCACCCTGCCCTAGCCCTGTGCCAAAACCTAGTCCTCCACTTTCCAATGCATCCCAGATAGGCTCTTCACTGCCAAGTGGTGCTGAAGGATAAATGGAGGTTCTCTCATGTGATGTAAAAGTGAAATCAGATTTATTTGCTTCCAAGACTTACAGTGAGAAGCCATTTAGGGGCAGGCAGTCACCCAAAAGGTAGAAGCTCTGTGATGACTTTGAGAAGAAGATGGCAGGAGATGAGTGATCATGAGAAGGACAAAACTAAGGGAAGGAAGGGATCTGAGTTTGAGGATGAACCCAAATTCATGTCAAAAGTCATAGCTAGTGCAAGTAGAAAAACAGGAGGATGAAAAATCGGGCAAGTGGGAGAGCTTGATGCATGCAGAGAAGGAAAAGCAGAGGAAAGTAGAGGCATTGGAGAGGGGGTCTTTCACAGAGAGATCCAAAACAGAAGAGTGAGGAGGGGCCAAGAGGAGTGAAAGTGGGCACCAAGGTTTGTGCCTGAGGAGAATTTCCAAGTGACTGTGTACAAGACAGTACAGGAGAAAAGCTCATCACCTCCCCCCATGAAGACTCTTCTCTGGGAGCCATGAGAAGCTGGGAATCAAAGGAGACTTTTCCCCGGGAAAGCCTTTATTTTCCATTACTCAGTGTATGCATGGATTCATTTGATGAGTGCTTTTCATGACACAGTAGCTCATTGGTTGAGGAACACAAGCTTTGCTGGGATGTAGTTCATAGCAACAAAAAGGAACAGGAGTTTCACTGCACTTTCCAGAGCATTCAGTCTCAGCGTAGCCCTTCACAACTGTTCGCTCAGCATACAGTGACCATTGCTCACTATGTTAAAGAGCATCACTTTGGGTCCTCTGGAATGATATTGCATGAACATTTTACTAAATACCTAAAGAGAGGAGCTGAACAGGAGGCAACTAAAAACAAGAAAAGACCAAAAATACACAGGAGGATAGACACTACATTCAGAAAACACAGTTTGGCTTGTGATGAAATGAAAAGTCCTCTGAAACCTGGCTACAAGGCTGAGGCAAAAGACAAAGATGATCCTGTTGACTTTCACCTTTATAATGAATGTTGTTAAAATGTAAAGGGAGAGATCTTAAAGGAGGCAAATGAAGAGAATGGTGGATTCCTGAGACTCAAGTTATTCAAGGGAAAGGTCAACTGAGAAAACACATACAGGATCAAAGAAGCATTGGAGAAGACGAGACTAGTCCAGGTCCTCCTCCTCCTTCACCTCCTCTTCCTCCTCCTCCAGAGTGGAGGAGTGGAGGAGTGGAGGAGTATCCCAAAGAGACAGATGAGAGAGAAAACACCATGGTCTTTGACAAATCCTGGGGACCAAACACTTCATGAGTCCAGGTGAAAGAGGCAACAGCAGAGCTCAGATAACCTTTTAATATCAAGCCAGAGGGAGAGGGAGAGGCTGAGGCAGAGGCAACTATTCTGGTAACAGTAACAACAGTAACAATGCTTTTCAAAAGAGAAACCAGAAAGAGGAACAGGATCCTGAGCATACACCTAAAAGCAAGAAGTATTACGTGCATGATAACCAAGAAGGTGAAGAGTGCTAAGTGGGAGAGTCAAGGCTAGAGGCGAGGAGCCTTTCCCCTCGGGCAGGTTCATGTTGCAGAAATCCAGTGCGAGCCCCAAATGGGCCCCTGACAAGTTCAGTGGGGAGGAAGAGAATATCGAAGATGATAAGAGTGGAGCAGAGAACAAAGAAGAGGACAGTTTGCAGCCCACCACTGAGTAGGGATCTCTCTTGATGGGAGCCCTTGCCCCCTGGGGAGAAGCACTGGGAAGGAAGATAGGTGGTGAGAAGCTTCAACAAGCTTCTGAACATCCCACCCCCACTACCAGCCATGTAGAACCCTACTATGCAGAAAGTCCATGGTGCTTGTCCCACTGGACAGGGGAAGCCACCACAGAGCCTGCAGTCGGGCCAATCTCTCAGCATAACATGACATGTTGGGCTGTAGCTGTGTTTCTCATTTGTTGGTGGTGTATGGGGTGGGGAATGGGGAAGGGAGGGAAAGCTATACTTGATTTTGGTTTATTTCCTATTAGAAACCAAGTTTTGTATTTAATTTTCATTTCCCTTGGAGCTAAGAGAACTAATTCAATAACTTTCAGTCTCTTCTTCCTGTACCTGATTTTAAAGGGTCTCCCCGCCTGTTTTGTTTGGTGAAGGTCATATGTAGTAATAGCTGCAAGATTTAATTTGGGAAACTTTGATTCTTAAAAGAGAAAAAAAGCAAAGCATGTGAATAAACATTGAAGTGTTCACCTCAAAGAAAAAAAAAGATTTGTACAGGATTAAAAAAGAACAGAATGAAAACTAGAATGGTCATGACAATACTTAGAGAAAAGTTTTAATACTGATCATAAATCTTAAATTTTCACAAGGCCTACATATGCTGAACAACAGAGCACAAAATGTTTGAAGAAAATCACTTTCCATTGTGGAGACTTCGTATTCACTGCCTTGGGCACTGTAGTCA
Organism: Ctenomys sociabilis; assembly: GCA_004027165.1. Classification (NCBI taxonomy): domain Eukaryota; kingdom Metazoa; phylum Chordata; class Mammalia; order Rodentia; family Ctenomyidae; genus Ctenomys; species Ctenomys sociabilis. Next base: position 19,126 of record PVKA01007763.1, read on the forward strand.
CTTAATAGAAACAGTTATTGCAATTAGAATTGGAGTCATTTGATTGTGTGTCTGTGTTTTATGCAACTGTCATGTCTGTCTAGAATATTGATATAAAACATGAGTAATCTAAAATACTACAAAATCTCATCACTTGCTTGATAGAGGTTTTGGAATAGTCTTTCCTTTCTAATACTATTTAATTGGCCTTAAGAACTGATACCTTTCCCATGTTGCAGGAATTGTGACATTTAAAAAAAGAGTTGAGCTCTTTCTTGAAAGAATGAATTGCCCATTTTTTAAAATGGCACATTGATTTGTACACCACAGTCAATAATATTTGTCATAATAAAGGGTTCAAGCCTTTCAAAAAATGTTTGGTAGATGTGGAACTCGTACATGACACAGTATTAGTAAATGACTTGATTGAAGTTGTATTTAATCTTATAAGAAATTTTGTTTTGCTATATAGAGGAATCATCAAAATCAAAGAAGAAACAATTTATACTTTAAAGATTTTTCAATGCTCTGGCAAATGAAATCTGGATCATCATTTTACTTCTTACATCCAAAGTTTGAAAAAAATATGAACTTCACCTGTAGCTTTTTGTTCTAAGATGCAATATTTACATTTATTCATTTTAGCAACTAGGTAGGTGTCGTCATGGCCATTGTGCTTTAGGGACATTCATTTGTGATTATCATGTCCACATGAATTTGAATCTATATTTTCGAATGGGGTGTCTTTTAAAAACAATGCATTAATTTTGATAAAATGTCATGCCTAATATGGTAATTTTTCATACAAAGAAATATAACCTTGAATCAGGCTCACATGACTACAATGATCTGCACAAATTTTTGGTAAAGGATTTGAAATGCCATGTGAGTGAAATACAAGATCCATTTCATTAGATGTTTGCTGTAATTATATGCACGTTATATAAATATATAGGCATATAGTTATAGATACAGATTATGAAGCCTGATGCTAAGTGGGAAAGAAAGATCACTGGATATCAGGAAAAGTGGGGTAGCTATTCTACTAATAAGCGGATAGTGGTAAAGATTTTATACTGTGTGTGTCTTTGTTTTATTGTGTAATCCAGGGATTTAACTGATATAAAGTGGTATGGTTTTCCTGGTTTTAGTTTTTAGGTTGTCATATTTATCAATGAGTTACATGTTTTATTAAGATTGGTACATTCCATATTAAATGGGTCACAAAGAGTGAGTGTGTGTGTGTAACAGAATTTCAGGTGTTTTGATGGGTCTTTCTTAGGTACATTAATATTGCCTTCAGATGTTTACTGATTATTTAGCCTCCTCTATCTCTGTCTTTCTGTCTGTATGCCTTGTCCCTTATAGTCTCTTTCTCTCTCATCCATACATTCTGTCACACACTTTCTCTTTGTCTCACACACACACAACCAAATATAACTTAAATCTGAATTATTTTTAAAAAATGGTTACCAACATCTAATTAATGGCATCCTAATAATTGTAAAATCTATCAGATTCTTTTTGAAGTCATATGTGTTTATATTTGCCTTAGATCATAAATACTAGGCAAGACAAATGTCCATGTCAAAACATTTGAATTCAAATTCTAATTATAGTATTGAAACTTGACTATTAGCATAACCTTTACCATATTTTGTAGAAGTATGACATACATGCATAAAACCACAATATTACAAGTGAGTTGTCTCATTGTGAAACACAAGAACAGTTATCACTTCAGCTTTAAAAAGTGGAACACTGTCAAGAAGGGAATGACCCTTCATATTTACCCCCTTCAGAATTGCCTTTTCATCCTGAAGTTTACCACTACTTGAGCTGTTAACATCATGGATTAATTTTGCCTGAGCTTGAGCTTCACTAAACTTGGAAAAAGCACAGATAATGAGTGCATTTTCTGCACTTTCATGTATTTATGAGGATTCATCAATATAAACCCACACATGTTTGGCATTAATTGGTTAATTTTCATGGCTGGGGATGATTCTGTTTAGTGAGAATGCTAAAATTTGTCTATTCTATTATTGGTAAATATTTGTGTGATTTCTTTTAGGCCACTACAAGTAATGCTAGAGTAAATTTTTGTGTGTATCTTGGGCTAAAGATATCTATCCATCCATCTATCTATCTATCTATCTATCTATCTATCTATCTATCTATCTAAGTTTCTCATGGGGTTTGTTTTCTAGCTTTAATTTTTTTTTTGTTGTTGTTATTGTTGTTGTTGTAGTTGTTAAGATTCAGTCATGAGGGCTGGGGAGATATCTCAGTTGTCTAAGTGCCTTATGACAAGCACAATGGTGAAAGTTTGACCACTTTTATTGCATGCCATTCCAGCCCTGTAAATCTTGGCATGCCATGCAGGCTCCAAAACCAGGCATGGTGTCACACACCTGTAATCCCAGCACTGGCAGGACTGAAGCAGGAGGACTGCTATGAGTCTGAACTGCATAATAAGAACCTGTATCCAATAAATTAAGTAGACAAATAAATAAAATTAAAAAAAGATTCAGTCATGATAATTTTTCCATTTTTATTTCAGGCTGTGCTGTTATAAATATAAATATGCAGGTCCAGCAAGTGTGTGGGAGAGCTTCTGTGCTCCCCTGCATGTACTGGACTCCTCTGGACTCATCACAGGCCAGGCCTGTGAGCGAAAACTTCTGGCGCGCTCTCAGGACCACTCCAGACACAACCCAATCCCAGGCCTGGAAAGTGTCAGGGAGAGATTCCATGCTCACCTTTGCTTGCTGGATCCCTCTAGATACAGCCCAGTCTCACTTGTGAATGAATCCTCAGGTCCTGATCTCTGGACCCCTGAAGACCCAGCCCAGGCCTGGCGTACAGGCCTGAGGTGAAACTCAGCAGCTGAAGTACCTTCAGAGAGGCCAGGGGCCAGAACCACCCATCTAATCCAGGAGCAGAACATCTTGCCAGAGGGGAAGATGTTCCAATGGCTACAGCAGGAAGAAGCTGAGCAGAGCAGCCAGACACAAGCCAGGCACAAATGAGTTCAAACTTTGTAGATCTGCACCCAAATTTCACTAGATGCTAAGGTGATAACTGCACCAAAACTCAGCACCAAAGGTCAGAGGACATTGCTATACAAGATGACAAAGAGAAGGAGCAAAATGCAATCTCAGGCCCTGAGCCCACCAAGAACAATAGTACAAGCCACTAGAATAAAGAAATTGGGAATCACACTTCTGAAATGTCTGAATTAATAGAGTCTGAAACAAAGAAACTACTGCAGAAAGTAATATAGCAACTCAGATCAGAAATAAACTCTGAAATAAAAGATATCTCTGAATTAATAGTGTCTGAAGGAAAGAATCAAATGCAAAAACATATAGAGGAAATCAGATCAGAAATAATCTGTGAAGTAAAAAAAGAAAGAATATAATGAAAGAATGAATAACAGCTTCACAAGAAGGCACTGATAAAAAATAGAGGAGATTAGAAAAATAATGAAATCCTTAAGTGAGCAATATAGGAAAGATAGATCTCATGAAGCATAGGCAAGGAGATATAGAGCAACTTAAAATCTCAAACACAAGCTTAGAAAACCATGTGAGTGAAAGTGAAGATAGAATTTCAGATCTTGAATGTGCTATCACACCTAGTGAAAATGAAAGAAAGCATCTCTTAGAAAACAACTAGGATGCAGGAAAAAATAATTCACCATCTGCAAGATAATGTAAAGATGAACAATGTGAGACTAATAGGCATCAAGGAGAAAGGAGTCAATACAAATGTCATAAAAGGATATGGGCAGAAGTAATAGTAGAAATCTTAAAAAATATGGGAAAACAATCTTACATCAGGTAACTGAAGCATACAGTACTCAAAAGATCATTAACATAATTAAAAACACGCCCAGACATATAATAGTCAAGATCTTAGAAAACCAGCACAAGAACAATATACTGAAAGCCACTAGATAAAACAAATACATCACATTTAAAGGAAAAAACATCACAATAATGGCCAAATTCTCTTCACAAGCCATGATGGCAAGAAGAGCATGGAGCAGAGTACTTCTAGTCCTCTATGAAAACAAATTCCAACCCAGACTACTATACCCTGAAAAACTCTCTTCAAAGTTAGATGGAGAAGTGAATTACTTCCATAACAAAATACAACTAAAGAATTTCATGATGACAAAGCCAACCCTACACAGACTACTAAAAGATGATATAGAGAGGGACAAAAATGATCAGAATTCCATGAACGAGAATAGAAAAAATCCACTAAATAGGACAAACAATTAAACACAGGAGAAAAAGAAGTAAACAACAGCAAGTAAATAAAATGTTATTGCCTTATGATTGACATAAGGTAATGTATCTCAATTATATCCATCAATGTAAATGGACTCAATTCACCAATTAAAAGAAATAGCCTGGCACATTGGATTTAGGAGCAAAATACAACAATATGCCACACACAAGAAGCACACTTAACTCATAAAGAAATCCATAGGCTGAAAGTTAAAGGATGGAAAACAATACTGCACACCCCAGCACCTCAGAAGAAAGCAGGGGTAGCAATCCTGTTCTCAGACATTCTAAACTTCAAACAAAGAATGAGCAAATGAAATAAAGATGGCTAATATTTACTGGTTAGGGGGAAAATTCAAGAGGAAGAGGTAACACTCATAAATGTGTATGCCCCAAACATATGATCACCCAATTATATAAGAAAATCTTAATGGACATAAAAAGATCTAAAATCCAATCACACAATCTTAACAGATGACCTTGACACCACCTTATCTTGAAAAGAAAGACCAAGCAGACAAAAAAATAAGCAAAGAAGTAGCAAAACTGAATGAAAGCTTGGAACAAAAGGACTTAGGGGACATATACAGAGAGTGCCACACAACTGTGGCTGAATACACTTTTTTTTCAGCTGCACACGGGTCATTTTCTAAAATATACCACATACTAGTCCATAGATCATGCTTTAGTATATGCAAGAAAACAGAAACTGTCCCATGCATATTATCTGACCATAGTACAATGAAACTGGAAATAAATGACAAAAACACCCATAAATGCATGGAAATTAAATAATACCCTACTCATCAATCAAAGGGTCACAGATGAAATTAAACAAGAAGTTGAACAATATCTCCAGTTCAATGAAAATTCACTCACAACTTATGGGAATTTATGGGATGCAATGAAAGCAGGTCTTAGAGGGAAATTGATAGCTGTGAACTTATACATTGAGAAAAAGAATGGGAACAAATAAACACCCTAATGTTTATTTACACCTCCAGCATCTAGAAAAGGAAGAGCAAACCAAACCCAAAGCACAAAAACGAGAAGAAATCATAAAGACTAGATTAGAAATTGATTCATTCAAAATGAAGAAGATAGTTGATAGAATTATTGAAACAAAAAACAAGTTTGTTCTCTGAAACATTAAATAAAACTGATAAGCCTCTTCTCACCTCTTCAAGACTCTTCTAACCTCTTCAAAAAGAGGAAAGAAAAAATTCATATATAAGCCATAAGCAATGAAAAGGGTATAATCACCACAAACCCATGGGAAATTCAGAAGATTATCAGCAGCTACTTTGAGAATATTTACTCTCACAGAATAGAAGACATAGAAAAAATGGACAGATTCCTAGAAAGGTACAAATTACCAAAACTGAATCATTAAGATATAATAACTCTCAATAAACCAATAACAGCCAGTGAAATCAAACTGTAATAAAAAGAAAAAAAAAACATACCAACAAAGGAAAGTACATATCCTAACGCATTCACAGCTGAACTCTCTAAGAAATTTACAGCAGATATAATCCCAATACTCCTCAAAACCTCAATGAAATTGAAAAGGAAAAAATCCTCCCAAAATCATTCCTAGTGGCAAGTATTATATTGATACCCAAACCAGGGAAAGATACAACTGTAAAAGAGAACAATAGGACAATCTCCCACATGAACATAAATACAAAAACCCTCAATAAAATCCTAGCAAATAGAATATAACAACTCATCAAGAAAATTATACACCATGACCAGGTAGGATTCATCCCAATGATGCACGGATGGCTCAGTATAAGCAAATCTATATTTGTAAGACCCTATATCAATAGCCAAATCCCAAAACCATATGATCATCTCAATTGATGAGGAAAAGTCTTTTGACAAAGTCCAACACTCATTCATGTCCAAGTCCTACAAATATTAGAATAGGTCTCCTCTGCTTAAATCTGATAACCCAACCCAATCTATGACAACCCAACAGCTAACATAATTATAAATGTGGAAAAACTGGAATCTCTTACTCTCAGATTGGGTATAAGACAAGGATGTCCTCTATCACTCCTGTTAATATAGTTCTGCAATCATTAGCTAGAAGCATCAGACATGAGGGAGAAATAACAGTAATAAAAATATTTAAAGAAGAATATTAAACTATTATTATATGCAGATGACATGAAGCTTTACTTGGAAGACACAAAAAACTCAACCAAGAGGCTACTAGAATTAATACACAAATCGAGTATCACAGCAGCATACAGAGTCAATAACCAAAAGTCAATAGCCTTCCTATACAAAAATAACAAACACACACAAAGGGAAATCAGAGAAACAATACCTTTCAAAATAACCCATAGAAAATGAAATACCTTGGAATTAATCTAACTACAGAAGTAAAATATCTATTTAATGAAAATTACAGTACACTGAGAAAAGAGATCTTAGAGGATATCAGAAAATGGAAAGATATTCCCTGCTCCTGGATCAGAAGAAACAACATTGTGAAGATGGCCATACTCCCAAAATTTTTGTACAGATTTAATGCAGTCCCTAACAAACTACCACCAACATACCTCCTGGACTTAGAGAAATCTTTCCTAAAATTTATTTGGAACCAGAAAACAACTATAATAGCAAAGGCAATCTGGGGCAACAAAGATAAGACAGGAAGCACTACATTTCCTGACTTGAAATTATACTGCAAAGCTACTGTGATAAAATCAACATGGTATTGGCAACAAATACACCTGAGAAATAGTGGAATAGTTTAGAAGATGCAGAAACCTCTACAAACACATTCAGCAACCTTATCTTTGACAAAGGGGCCAAACATGCTTACTGGAAGAAAGATAGCCTCTTTCCCAACTGGTACTGGAAAAATTGCCTCTCTACCTGCCAAAAGGTAAAGCTAGACTCAGGTCTAGACCATGCATTAAGCTACAGTCAAAATGGATTTAAGATCTAAATATTAAAACAGAAACACTAAATCTCCTGGAATAGAAAGTAGGAGGAACTCTTGAAGATAAAGGGGTAGGTAGAGTTTATTAACAAAAATCAAATTGCACAGGGAATATTGAAAGAATTAATAACTGGGATATCTTTTTTAATAGGACATTTTCAATAATTAATACTTTTTATTTTTTTAATTTTATTTTCCATATTTTTTGATTTACCATAATTTTACTGAACAACAAATAGCAATGAGACAGTTTCAAATCAAATTAGTAGAACAGATTCAATGATTAATACATTGCATATTGTTTTCATAGTGTTTTTTGTTGTACAAGGTGCATACATGATATTCTATTTACAAACACTATTAGAGCAGATGCCTGTGTTCAATTAATTAAGAGAGTGTAGCTGTATACCTACATATTTTTTAAAGCTGAATTATAGGACATCTTCTTATTGAGATGTTTTTGCATGTCAAAAGAAATTACCAACAAAGTGAAAACACAACCCACAAATTTTAAAGAATCTTAAGTAATAAACACTCAGACAAATTTTCCAGAATTTATAAAGAACTAAAAACTGTTATGGCCCCAAAATTTAAAGACTCAGTCCAGAAATGGGTAATCAACATGAATACACACTTCTAAGAGGACAAAATTATAAAAGTGAATAAATATATGAAAAAAGTGCTTCACTTCACTAGCCATCCGTGAAATGCAAATCAAAACAACACTGAAATACCATCTCACCCAAGAAAGGATGGCTATCATAAAAGAATCAACAAACAACAAATATTGGAGAGGTTTGGGAAAGTGGAATCCTTCTCTACTGCTGGTAGAAATATAGACTGGTGCAACCATTGTGGAAATCAGTGTGGATAATCCCTTAAAAAGTAGGACTGGAAATCCTATTCAAACCCTATGTGGAGCATTTTTTATATATTTATTCGCTTCTTTAATTTTGTCCTCTGAGAAGTGTGTATTCATCTCAGATACCCATTTCTTTTTTTTTTTTATTGAAGTATAAATATCAATGAGCAGATGCCCATTTCTGAATTGGGTCTTTAAATCTCAGGGCCCTGTTTTATCTTAGTTCTTTATATATTCTTTTTTTTCTAGATGTCTGAGGTGCAACATTAGGGTGTCTATTTGTTCCCATTATGTTTTCCCAATGTGTGAGTTCATACCTATGATTTTCCCGCTAAGAACTGCTTTCATCGCATCCCATAAATTCCGGTAAGTTGTGCTTAAATTTTCATTGAAATGTAGATATTGTTGAATTTCTTGTTGAATTTCTTCTGTGACCCATTGATTGCTGAGTGGGCTGTTGTTTAGTCTCCATGAATTTAGTGGGTTTTTCTGGTTTCTTTTGTCATTTACTTCCAGTTTCATTGCACTGTGGTCAGATAATATGCATGGGATAATGTCTGTTTTCTTGCATACATTTAGGCATGACCTCTGGACTAGTATGTGGTCTATTTTGGAAAATGACCCGTGTGCAGCTCAAAAAAATGTGTATTCAGCTGTGGGTGGGTGTAACCCACCCTGTATATGTCCACCAGGTCCATTTGTTCCAAGCTCTGGTTCAGTTCATCCACTTCTTGCTAATATTTGTCTCATTGATCTATGTTTTTGAGATAAGGGGGTGGTAAGGACTCTTGTTAAGATTGTGGGCTTAGATATCAGGTTTTTCATGTCCCTTCAGGTTTGTCTTACATAGTTGGGTGCTCCTGTGTTTGGTGCATAGATATTTATGAGTGTTACCTCTTCCTGTTGAATTTTCCCCTAACCAAAATATAGTGGCCTTCTTTATGTTGTTTTATCCTTCTTGGTTTGAAGCTGAGACTGTCTGAGAACAGAATTGCTACTCCTGCTTTTTTCTGAGGTGCTGGTGCATGTAGTATTGTTTTCCATCCTTTGACTTTGAGCCTATGAATGTCCCTTTGACTTAAATGTGTTTCTTGTATACAGCATATTGTTGGATTTTGTTTTCTAATCCACTGTGCCAGTCTATTTCTCTTAATTGGTGAATTGAGTCCATTAACATTGATGGTTATAATTGAAATGTGTTGACTTATGTTTGTCATTATATTAACCTGGTGTTGTTTACTCCTTTGTATCCTGTGTTTAATTGTGTGTCCTGTTTAGTCGGTTCCTTCCGTTCTCATTTATGTATTTCTGATCATTGTGGTCTGAACATCTTTCAGTAGTCTGTGTAGGGATGGCTTTGTCTTCATGAAATTCTTTAGTTGTTCTTTCTCGTGGAAGTATTTCACTTCTCCATCAAACTTGAAAGAGAGTTTTGCAGGGTATAATAGTCTGGGCTGGAATTTGTTTTCATACAGGACTTGAAGAACTCTGCTCCATGCTCTCCTTGTCTTCATGGTTTGTGTAGAGAAGTTGGCTGTAATTCTGATGGGTTTTCCTTTGAATGTGATCTGCTTCTTCTCTCTAGCAACTTTCAATATATTATTTTTGTGTTGTATTTCTGAGATCTTGACTAGTATATGTCTCAGTGTGTTTTTACTTGGGTTGAAGTTATTTGGTGCTCTGTATGCTTCAGTGACCTGAATGTTGGATTGTTTCCTCATATTTGGGAAGTTTTCTGTGATTACTTCTCCCCAAATTCTTTTTATGTCATTTGTATTGACTCCCTCATTCACAGTGATACCAATTAACCTCACATTGATCATCCTGGCGTCACCTTGCAAATGAGAGATTATTTTTTCCTGCATTCTCGTTGTATTTAAGACACCCTTTCTCACCTTTTCACTAGCTGCACCACCTCTTCAAGATCTAAAACTCTGTCTTCGCTTTCACTGAAACGGTTTTGTAGACTCGTGATTGATACTTTTAGTTCTTCTGTATCTCTTTGACTGTGTTTCATGTGTTCTATTTCTTTTCTGTATTGCTCATTCAAGGAATTAATCATATTTCTGATCTCAATTTTTTTGTCCATGTCTTCTTTAGAGGTAGTTATTAATTCTTTTTCTGCAGAGTTTCTTTCAAGTTGGGTTTCCTCTGTATATTTCCAGACTTGTTTCTGTATTTCAGATGCTATAATTTCAAAGAATTCTGTTTTGATTTCAGAAATTATTTCTGCTTTGAGTTCACCATGATCTTTCTACTGTTTTTTCTTTGCTTCAGATGCTGTTAATTCATAAGTTTCTGATGAAATAGTACATTCTGCACTTGTTCTGGGCGAGCATTGGTTTTCCCCCAGATGTTTCTGGATTTGATTCTCCATTTCGGGTGCTACGTATTCAGATATTTCTTTTCTCTTTTTCTTTCTTTCTTTCTTTCTTTTTTTTTTTTTTTGTCTTTTTCAGACAGAGTCTCACTATGCAATTCTTTTTTTATTACAGAAATTAATTCTTGTCTGAGTTCCTCTGTACCTTTCTGCTGTTGTTCCTTTGCTGCTGTATCTATTCATTCATTCATTTCAGCTGAGCTAGTGTCCTTTGCACTTACTGGTGGACTCGAGGCCTGAGATTGCATTTTTCTCCTTGGCTTTGTCATTTTCTATAGCACTGACCTCTGACCTTTGATGTAGAGCTTTGGTACAGCTATAAGCTTAGTGTATAATGAGATTCAGGTGCCAGTTTATTAAGTTTGAGATTATCCAGTTATGCCTGGCCTGGATCTAGCTGTTGTGTTCAGTTCCTATTTGCTGCAGCTTCTGTGGTTCCCCTCTGTTTGTTCCCTGGTCAGTCGAGCATGAACCAAACCGAAATGCAAAGCAGTGGTGAAAATTCGCACTATCTTGGCTGGCTTTGGGGCGAGGGTCTGGAAAATTGCCGGAGTCGGCTCTCATGTCTCAGACAGGTCACTCTCTAGGTGTGTGGGCCTGGGCTTTGGTGAGTCTGCTGGGCTCCCAAAAGGATAGTGGATGTTATTATATATGGGGTAGGATGAACCCGAGTTTAATCTCCAGTACTGCATGCCTGGAAGTCCAGGCATGGTTATCCGGCCATCAAGACTGGTGCCTATAATCCGAGCGTTGGGGAGGCGAAGACAGCAGGATCACTACAAGTTTAAGCTGCATAGTGAGACCCTGTACCAAATAAATAAATAAAATGACTTTAAAAAATGATTTGTGTGAGGGAGAAAATGTGAAAAGTAAATATATAGCCTCGTTTCCACTGGGTGCTGGAAACTAGGTGTATGCCAATCACAAATATAATCTGTATAACAGAAACTGAAAAATTATGGGGAAAACTGCTGTACACTAAAGCATGGTAGTCTCATTTAAAAATTATCTGATCACCTCCTAGTGAATTACAAGAAATAACACGACTCATCGTTTCATAGAAAGCTTCTAGCTAGTTAATATCACTCTTAAAACTATAGAGAAAATGATATTTGAAGAAAGACATTTAAAAAAGGAAACAATGAACCAACTAAACCATACAAATAATGAGGGAGGCAGAATAAAATGAATTAGAAGAAACAAAAATAGTAATAGTAACATATATACCAATACTTCTTATAAGCAATATCAAAACAAGTTATGTTCTCTGCAAAACAAACACAAGCTGCTGTTACAGAAAGAGTGAGATCTTTGAAAGTAAAAATGTGCTTGGTAAAGAAAAATATTCAATTTAAGTTTTAGAATATAAATTTAAATGTATCCCTGTAAAATGAAACAAAAGTATGAAGGTGTTGATAAATAGAAGACTCACATCTCTTCTTCCTGCCCAAGAACCCCAAGCAACAGAAGAGAAACACTTCTTGCCCTTTCAAGGAGGCAGTCAGACTCCAATGTAGTTTATGCAATGACTCCCACTTTATAATGATTTTGAAACATAAATCTGTGCCAGAAACAGGTGGAAGCTGAGTGCTAATTTGTAGCAGTGAGCTTGTATTTATTCACCAAGTTTGAAAATAGTGAGGGCACCTAAGGGTTTGCAACTGAAAACTCTTATATCGCTACAACAACAGTTGAGTTTACTGTAATTACTTAGCCAGATTTTTAGGCTTCATAGTCTCAAGTCTCTACCTGACTTCACTTCCATAAAGCCCCTTCATGTACTTGTATCTTGCTTATAGCTCAGCACCCTGACTTACTCTGATACTATTATTATTATTATCCTTCTGGTGTTTCATTGACATAACCCAAATATCACAGTTGTCTGAAAAAATCTTTAAAGCTTTATATATGGTGGTGGAGGACATATCTTATTGAAAATTAGGTATTACTCTTCTATCAGAAAAGTAGCTAGCAAAACTTTTTTCCATTCTATAGCTTGTTTTTTTTTTTTTTTTTTTTTTTTTTTTTACTGTTGTGTTAGTTTCCTTTGCTATACACAAGCTTTTAAATTTTGTATGATCCTGAACTTCTGCCTCACTCTATGGACTGCTCCAGATCCACACACCCCAGGCCCTGCATATGTGTGGGAGAGCTTCTGCTCTCTCCTGTGCCTGCCTGCCAGACTCAGACAATACCTACCCCTTGAGAAACCTTTCACCTTGTTCTGCTGACCTCCTCCGCCCCTCCAGAGCCAGCACAGCTCACGATGTGAGTGAAAACTTCCACCACACTCTCAGAACTGCTCCAGATCTGCCCATAGTGTGAAAGACCTTCTACTCTCTCCTGCAACTGCCTGAAGAATAATAGTCCCGCTGCACAAAAGAGTCCTTTCCCTTTTCTGCAGACCTCCAACGCCCCTCCAGCACCATCACAGCCCTTCCCATGAGTGAGAACTTCCACCGCACTCTTGGGAGCACTTCCAGACCTGCCTAAGCACAGGCCTGGTGGGTGTGTGGGATTTCCTGCCCCCCTCATACCCTTTCAGATCTAGCCTAGGCCTGGCATACAGGCCTGGGCTAAAATCCTGCAGCTGAAGACCCTAGAGTGAGACTGGGGTCAAAACCACTCAGCTAATCCAGGAGCAGAACATCTTGCCAGAGATGTTCTGGTTCACCTCCAAGGGCAGCAGCAATAAGGAGCTGGCATAGTAGCCTTACCCAAGTCAGGCACAACTGGATGAACTAGAATGTGGCATATTTGCACCTAAATTTTAGTAGGTGCTAAGGTTACAACTACATCAAAGCTCTAGAGGAAAGGTCAGTGGACAGTGCTACACAAAATGACAAAGAGAAGGAGAAAAATGCAATCTCAGGTCCTGAGCTCATACAAAACAAGTGCAAAGGACAAGAACAGCTGAAATGTCTGAATTATTAGAGTCCAAAGGAAAGAAACAACAGCAGAAAGGTACAGAGCAACTCAGATCAGAATTAATTTCTGAAATAAAAAAAGAAATCTATGAAGTAATAGGGTCTGAAGTAAAGAATCAAATGCAGAAACATATAGAGGAAATTAGATCAGATATAAACTCTGAAATAAAAGAATTAATAACTACTTCTCACAGAGATAATGATAAAAAATTAGAAGAGATTAGAACAATGATGGATTATTTGAAGGAGCAATACAAGAAAGAAATAGATCACGTAAAGCAGAGTCAAAGATATAGAAGAGCTTAAAATTTCAATCACAAGACTGCAAAACCGTTTGAGTGAAAGTGAAGATAGGGTTTCAGATCTTGAAGATGACATCACAAGTAGTGAAAAGGTAAAAAAAGATCTCTTAAAAACAACTAGAATGCAGGACAAAGTAATTTATCACCTGCAAGATGATGCAAATATGAATAAAGTGAGACTAATAGGTATAAGTAAGAAAGAAAGAATCCATACAAATGATATAAAAAGAATATGGGAAGAAGTAATAACAGAAAACTTCCCAAATATGAGGAAACAACCCGACATTCACGTAACTGAAGCATACAGAACTCCAAATAACTTCAACCAAATTAAAAATACACCAAGACATATAATAGTCAAGATCTCAGAAATCCAGCACAAGAACAATATACTGAAAGCCACTATAGAAAAGAAACAGATCACATTTAAGGAAAACTAATCAGAATAATGTCCAACTCTCTTTACAAACCATAAGGGCAAGAAGAGGAGAGCAGAGTACCTCAAGTCCTCCATGAAGTGTAATAAACAACCTACCAACAAAGAACAATACAGGTCCTGATGGATTCACAGCTGAATTCTACAAGAAATTTATGGAATATATAATTCCTATACTCCTCAAACTGTTCGATTAAATTGAGAAGGAAGCAGTCCTACCAAAATCATTTCTGGAGGCAAGTATTATACTGATAAAAAAAAAAAACAGGGAAAGATGCAACTAGAAAAGAGAACTATGGGCAAATCTCCCTCATGAAAATAGATGCAAAAATACTCAACAAAATCCTAGCAAAAAAAAAATACAACAAATCATCAAGAAGATTATACACCACAATCAGGTAAGATTCAACCCAGGGATGCACAGATGGTACAATATATGCAAATCTATAAATGTAATACACCATATCAATAGAGCCAAATCTAAAAATCACATGATCATCTTAATCAATACAGAAAAGTCTTTTGAGGAAGTCAAATACTCATTCACGTTCAAGGTCCCAAAGAAAATTAGAATAAATGGCCTCTACTTTATTCTGATAAAAGCTAACTATGACAACCCAATAGGTAATATAATTCTAAATGGGGAAAACATAATATCTTTTACTTTTTCATGTGGAACAAGACAAGGATGTCCTCTATCACCCCTCCTATTCAATATAGTTTTGGAATCATCAGCTAGACCCATTAGACAGGAGGGAGAAATAAAAGGAATAATAATAGGTAAAGAATAAGATAAATTATCATTATTTGCAGATGACATGATACTTTACTTGGAAGACCCACAAAACTCTACCCAGAAGCTACTAAAATTGATGCACAAATTCAGTAGCATAGCAGGATATAAAGTCAATACCTAAAAGTCAGTACCATTCCTCTACACAGATAACAAACACAGAAATTGCAGAAACAATACCTTGTAAAATAGAACCACTGAAAACGAAATACCTTGGAAATAATCTAACTAAAGAAGTGAAAGATCCTTTCAAGGAGAATTACAGTACTCTATAAAAGAGATTGTAGAGGAATTCAGAAAATGGAAAGATATTCCCTGTTCCTGGATAGGAAGAACCAACATTGTGAAGATGGCCATACTCCCAAAATTTTGCTCTACATATTTCATGCAATCCCTATCAAACTACCCAAAACATACCTCCCAGACCTAGAGAAATAGTTTCTAAAATTTATTTGGAATCACAAAATACCTAGAATAGCAAAGGTGATCCTGGCAACAAAGACAAGGCAAGAAGGATTAAAATCTCTGCCTTGAAATTATACTACAAAGTACAGTGATAAAATCAGCATGGTACTGGCATTAAAATAAACCTAAGGATCAATGGAATAGATTAGAAGATGCAAAGACGTCTGTGAATACACTCAGCTTTGATAAAGTGGCCAAAGAAGCTTACTGGAAGAAAGATAGCCTCTTTAGCAAATGGCTTTCTACATCCCCAAAACTAAAGCTTGACCCAGCTCTATCACCATGCACTAAGCTGAACTCAAAATGCGTTTAAGATATAAATATTAAAAACTTTCAGAAACACTGAATCTCCTCGAAGACAAAGTAAGAGGAACCCTTGAAGACATAGGGGTAGGCAAAGAGTTCATGAACAAACATCTATTCGCATGGGAAACACTTGAAAGAATTAACAACTGAGATCAACTCTTCTTGAAAAGTTTCTGTACATCAAAAGAAAATGTCAACAAAGTGAAAATACATCCCACAAATTTTGAAAAAACTAACTAATAAGCAACAACAGACAAAGTTGTCTCTAGAATATATAAAGAACTAAGATATATTAGGGCCCTCAAATTTGAACACCCAATCGTGAAATGGGCATCTGAGATGAATATACACTTCTCAGAGGACAAAATTAAAGAAGCAAATAAATATATGAAAAAATGCTCCACATCACTAGCCATCCATGAAATGCAAGTTAAAACAACACTGGGATACCATCTCACTCCAGAAAGAATGGCTATCATAAGGAAATCAACCAACAACAAATGTTGGAGAGGTTGTGGGGAAAAGGGAGCACTTCTCCACTGCTGGTGGGAATGCACACTGGCACAACCATTGTGGAGATCAGGGTGGAGACTCCTCAAAAGTGTAGTACTGGAAATCCCATTCAATCTGGCTATCCCCCTACAGGGAATTTTTCCAGAGGAACTGAAAATATTATATCATAGTAATATATGTGTACCTATGTTTATAGAAGCACGATTTGTGATAGCAAAATATTGGAAACAACTAAAATGTCCGTCACATGAGAATGGTTGAAAAAGTTGCGGTATTTGTATATAATGGAGTATTACTCAGCTATAAAGAATGATAAACTTGAAGCATTTATATTGATGTGGATGCGAGTTGAACATATACTCATAAGTGAAATAAATCAGACACACATGTGCAAATATTGTATAGTCTCCCTATTATAAGAAATCAAAAGAAGAAATAGAAATAGAAATAGAAATGTACAACAAGTACTAAAAACAATTGAGTCAGATAGTTAGGGCAAACTGAACGGCATATGCTGCAGGGTACTAATTAGCTTTTCTTCTGGATGGTTAACAACCTAAGTTCACAGATCAAAATTGGAGAAATGGAAGGATGCAAAATCAACCAACATTTTGGCCATAGCCTGTCAAGGTCATTGAAGACTCAGGGCATTGGAGAACCTGTACTGTAACATAATGGAACTCGGTTTTGCCCCAAAATTTCTGATCAAGGAGATTATGGAGTCACAGAGGAATGTGATAAATAATCTATAGTGTGCATAAGGTGCATCACATGGAGAGAAAAATTTGTTTCAGTCTATCACAGAGAGCAACCTGGTCAAGCAATGGCTGTGACTCATCGACATGGCTGACACTGACAAAGGATCTGCAGAGTGAGGTATGGGGGTACAGGATAAACCCTGAGGGAAGTTGACTGCCCCCATTGGGTAGAAAAGATACACTTTTTGTTATATAGGTCTTGCTTTATCTCAGTCTTAACCATCCAGCAGAAAAGTATAAAAATGATGTATATAAAGTAAAGCGATAATAATAAATGGAGCTGTAAATGGCTCTAGTTAACAACTTCATCAGATAACCCACTATTATTGTGGACTACTGGGTGGTGCTTGATTATTTCATTGAGTTCAGGCACCTATACTATCTGAATGACAATAGAATGCCAATCTTTGAGCATTCTAAACAATAGAATGCCCATCTTTGAGCAAGACTAAACAAACAAAAGGGATACAAAGGAAGAACAATTTGGTATTTGTATAAACAGTACAATTAGGATAAATATGCAGTACTTCTGTATAATTACATGAGAAGCAAGATTTGCACTAATAGTGTTTAGACAGGGTATTCTGTTGGTTTCTTGTACTATGGGCAACCACTAGGAAGATAACAAGGCAGAAAGTATTAATTATTGAAATTATACTACAATTCAGCTTTAAAAAATAAGTATAGAGCTACATTTTCTTAATTCATTGATTAGAGACATCTGCTCTAATGGTGTTTGTAATTAGAATATCATGAATGTACCTTGTGTGACAAAAAAAATACTATGAAAACAATATGCAATGCATTAATTATTGAATCTGACTTGCTAATTTGATTTGAAACTGGCTCATTGCTTTTTGTTCTTCCATAAAATTAAATAAAAAAGAACTTACCAACAAAGTGAAAAGACAGCCCTCAAACTTGGAAAAAATTTTGATAAATGAACACCCAGACAAAGATGTACTCTCTAGAATACATAAACAGTTAAGAAACATTATTACTCCAAAATTTATAGACGCAGTCCAGAAATGAACAGCCGAGATGAACACACACTTCTCAGAGGATGAAATTAAAGATTCAAATAAATACATGAAACAATGTTCCACATAATTAGCCATCTGTGAAATGCAAATTAAAACAACACTGACATACCATCTCGCCTCTGAAAGAATGGCTATCATATACAAATCAACAATCATTGGAGAGGCTGTGGGGAAAAACAACTCTTCCCCACTGCTGGTGGGAAGATAGACTAGTGCAGCCATTATGGAAATCAGTGTGGAGACTCCTTAAAAAACTAAGACTGGAAATCCCATTCAAACCAGCTATCCCCCTACTGGGAATTTTCCCAGAGGAACTAAAAATGTCATAGCATAGTGATATATGTGTACCTATATATAGCAGCACAATTTGTGATAGCCAAATATTGGCAACAACCAAGATGCCCATCACCTGAGGAATGGATAAAAAAGATGTGGTATTTTTATACAATGGAGTATTACTCAGCCATAAAGAATGATATACTCAAAACCTTCATATTTAAGTGGATACCACTTGAAGATATACTCACATGTGAAATAGACCAGACCCACATGTGTAAATATTGTGTAGTCTCCCTAGCATAAGAACTCAAAAGAAAAAATACAAATGGAAAGATATAACACAACTAAAAGGAAAGCAAGAACATGAGGATTACACAATGAAAAGATGTCAAGGAGAAAACCTAGGAAACATGACAGGGGCCAAGCCATACTTTTATACGTACAAGATGGGTAAGCCAAAGATCCTGAGAACTATCTGCAGGTTGTTGAATCTAGCTGTTACTTTGTGGCATTCTGACTCTGACTAACTATATATGCTGATACCTGTGAACTGAATGACTGCACCAAATATAGCAATGTGTAACAGTGCGGTCATGCTTGGAATGCCTGTCATTCTAGTCTTCAAAATATGTACTGCTTTTCACTACAAGCCAAATATGTCCAGACTGTGTCTCAAGTAAGTATTTTTTAAGGGTAGTAAATGAAAAAAGAGAGACAAGAATAAAAGTCACAGGACTATCCTGCTACAATGCTGCATATGGCTCAATTTCTAAATTACTGTTTAAAATATGTAACTGTTTATTCATATTTTTAAAGCACAATTTTAAAATTCTTTTCCATATTCAGTACAGACTTATAGTTTAACATATCAATACTTGATGGAAAATACATGCTCCATCTTATGTATAAGATGTTTGATATTCAGAGAGAAAGAGTGAGGTTAAACCCACCTGCATATGGTGTAGGGCAATAATAAGCTTCTCTTCTGGAGGGTTAACAATCTAAGTTTGTAGACCAAAAATTAGAGAAAAAGAAGGGCTGCAAGGACAGCCAAGATTTTGGTCCTAGCCTTTCAAGGTCAATGAGGACTCAAGGCATATTAGGACCTGTACTGTAACATTATGTAATTTAGTTGTGTCCCAAATTTTCTGATCAAGGAGATTATGGGACCACAGAGAAATGTGACCGATGATGTAGTGTATGTCTAAGGAGAGTCACATGGAGATAAAGCATTCTCTCAGGCTTTCACAGAGAGCAAATTGGTCAAACAATGGCCATGACTCCTCCACACGACTGACACTAACGAAGGATCTACTAGGTGTAGTACAGGATTTGAGAATAAGTCCCAAAGGGACTTGTTACAAAAGTTACCTTTCTTGTTATGTATGTCTTGCTTTATCTTGGTCTTAACCATCCAGCAGAAAATTTTAGAAATGTGATATGAAAAGTGAAGATATGTTAATATGCTGAGCTGTGGAAAGCTTAAGTCATCAGATTCTGACATTGCCAGTCTCGTGGATAGCCCAGTAGTATTATGGACTGCTGGACTGTATTGGAATATTTTGATGAATCTATGCACCTACAATGTTTGGATGGCAGTGGAATGCCCATCTCTGATGAAACTAAAGAAAAAATGTGATATAAATGAAGGGCCACTTTGTATCTGTATATGCAGAATGATTAGGATGGATATATAACTACTTTTCTTAATTCAGTGAGAAGAAAGTTTTGTACTAATAGTGTTTTGAACATCATTTTGGCATCCTGTGCTATGAATGACTATTAGAAAGACAACAATATGCAATGTATTAATTGTTGTAACTCTCCTACCAAAAATAAATAAACAAATAAATGAATAAACAAATAAATAAATATAAATTTAGTATGATCCCATTTGTGGATTCTTACTATTAAATCTCATACTTTTGGAGCCCTATTAAGTTCTTGTCCATGTCTATGTCTTCAAGAATTTTTCCTATTTTGTCTTCTAGCAGTTTCAGTGTTTTGATTTTTATATTTAAATTATTGATCTATTTTTATTTTCAAGTTATTTTGATTTGATATTAGTATGTGCAATATAGGTTTAGTGTCATTCCTCTGCAGGTGGATAGCCAGTTTTCTCAGAATAATTTTTAAAGGCTCCCTTTTGTCCAACATCATTTTTTAGCCCCTTTGTCAAATATTGGCTGGCAAAAGGTGTACAGAGTTATTTCTTTATCTTCTGTTCTATTCCATTGGTCTAAATGTCTATTTTTGCACCAATACCATGCTATTTTTATGACTATGGCTTTACAACATAACTTCTAATCAAGGATTGAAGTGCTTCACAAATTGCTCCCTTAATACAAGGTTGCTTTGGCTATGTTGGATCTCTTTTTTGTGCCAGAAACATCTTTGGAGGTTTTCTTCCTGATTCTGTGAATAATTTCATGATACTTTGATAGGAATTGCATTAAACACATTACTTTTTTATTAATATAGCCTTTTGGACAATATTGATTCTGCTTATTTAGGAATAGGCGATTCCACTATTTGATGTTCTCAGCATTTTTCTTTGTAATAAAGGCCTTCTATTCTCTTGACTCCTAAGTAGCAATTATTTATTTACTTATTTAATATAGGATCTACGAAGTCTCACTACACAGATCAGACTCATAGTAATTCTCCTGTTCTCAGCCCACCAAGCACTAGGATTACAGGCAGGTGCCACGATGACCAGTCTCAATTGCCATCTCAGTGCTCCCCATGGGCAGGGCCAACACAGCAAGAACTCCAGTCCATACATCTGCCAAAGCAAGTGCTGAAATCTACTGAGCTATCTGTCTGGCCCTATGGTAGTGAATACTTTTAAATCTACTGTGAATTACATGTTTCACAATATGTTTATTACTGGTTTATGGAGATACCATTATTCTTTGTGTGTTTATTTTGTGTCCTGACATTTGCTACATTTGTTTATTTGCTTTAAGAGGTTTCCAGATAGACATTAAATAATTATATTATCTCTGAGTATAGTTTCAATTCTCCCTTTTCTATTTGGATCCCTTTTATTCCTTTCTCTTGCCTGATTGCACTGGCTAAAGTTTTGAGTACTACATCAAACAAGAGTGGTAAGAGTGGACATCCTTGTCTTCTCCTGATTATGCAGGACATGCCTTCATTTTCCACTTATTTAGAATGATGCTTACTGTGAGTTTGACATAAATGTCTTTTACCAGTCTTAGGAGCTTCTTCTATGCCTGCTTTTGTCAGGAATTTTATTATGAATGAATCTTGGATTCTATCAAAGTTGGTTTTTTTTTTTTTTTTTTTTTTTTTTTTTTTTTTTTTTTTTTTTTTTTTCAGAAAAGCACGTAGTAAGATAACCATGAGATTTCTGTCCTTACATTCATTGAGATGGTGTATTATATTTATTGATTTATGTACACTATATCTTCTTTAGATGCCTGGAATGAAGCCTATTTGGTTATGATGGATATTCTTTCTGCTCAGTTG
Organism: Ctenomys sociabilis; assembly: GCA_004027165.1. Lineage (NCBI taxonomy): Eukaryota > Metazoa > Chordata > Mammalia > Rodentia > Ctenomyidae > Ctenomys > Ctenomys sociabilis. The sequence goes on from PVKA01007763.1 coordinate 40,924, forward strand.
CTGCATTCTATTTGCAAGTATCTCATTAAGGATTTTGTCATTATATTCATCAATGATATTGAATTTTTCATTTTTGTTGAGTCTTTTTGGCATCAGAGTGACCCTGGCCCTATAGAATGTGCTTGGCAGTTCTCCTTCCTTTTCAATTTCACAGAAGATTTTGTGGAATATTGGCATTTGTTCTTGTCTGAAATTGTGATAAAAATTCAGTGATGAACTTATCTGGTTAAATGAACTTCAAAACAGAAAAAAATAATTATGGTGAACTCAGTCCCCTGGGAGAATATCAAGTGAACTCAGAAAATGTCTACTGGGCTAGCAGAGCAGTAATCTAAATGGTTCTTTAAAAAACTGAAATAGAGGACGGTATTCTTATGTGTGAAAAAAAAAATGTGTCCAAAGCGTTAATGAACTTAATGGCCCATACCTGCTGCTCTTGCTACACTCCTGGTGCAGCAATCACTTGGGATTCTCCAAACAGGGGCTCATTTTTCTCACTCTTAAGGCAGGATAATGATCTCAGTGGTTATTCATCCCTCACTAATGGCATCATTGCTCAGCACACCCCCAAAACATCATTTGAAGTTACTTTTCTTGAGTTCCAACACTGTTAATTGTGTCATATTATAGTTATATAAGTTTCCCAGTTAAAATAAAATTTAAAATTTCTGAAAGAGAGAGAAGGAAATTGAAATGAAGCATTTTGGGTCAAGGATTCTTCACATTTATCCCTGTGTCTGATGTTTAAGCAGGAATTGCAATGAATGTGAAAACTTTTTTGGAAAAGAATGCTTAACTATTCATACATTACACAGAAAAATGTCTCTAACAGGGAAGAAATGGAAGCAATTACAGTATTTCTACATGTTGAAAATGTTCATGTAAGGCTAACAAATCACATTTTCCACCAGGAAAAGACCAAGAATGGAAACAGGAGGGATGGAAATGACAAATTTAGTCAACTGTTGAAAAGTTAATGTTCTGCTTCTTGTCTCTTTCTTACTGTTCAAGTGAAAGTCTTTGGAAAAACATGGATTACTGTACCAAGGAATATATTTATCATCATTATAATTTTGGTACATAACTTTCTCTGGGAATGTTACTAAATAGAAATTTATTTCATTGGCTCACCCTATTTGAAAAAAATCCTTCAGGGTAGAAAATAAGTCAATTTTTCATTTATTAATTGTAACTTTTCCAATACAGGACCCAAGGATATAAGGTAGTAAAAGCGAATTTTCTCACTGATGTAACTTAATGTGGAATAAAGGGACAGTTAAGGGGACAGGAGAAATTACTGATAGAACCTCATCATTGCGTCTAACAAAGGCCACACATATAAACATACATGAACATATATGTGCATGAACACACACACACACACACACAGAGAGAGAGAGAGAGAGAGAGAGAGAGAGAGAGAGAGAGAGAGATACCTATGTCTGGAGAGACCTAGTTTTGAGTTGTTAGGGTGTTATCTATATTACATAAATTCATTAGCACAGATTTTTTGTTCTACTGCTTCTCCCTGTCCACATAGTTGCAGCTGTGGACACTTCAAAATTTTACTGCTTTACAACCTTACGTGGGTGTTATTACCAGCAGGACACTAGCCATAATTGACCATTAGTCAAAATAATAGCAGCAGTTTTACACAGCCTGTGAGTGCATATTTCCCAGTCTACTTCTCCTTAAATGACTAAGAATGCAAAAATAACCAATACTTTGACCTCTTAAATCATGAATTGGATAGGCTCACCATTAAGGCACATTGTAAATGTGTTTCCCATTATTTAGTTAATTTAGCATATTCAGCAGCAAGCATTCAAATGTTTTCAGACTTTTCCTTTTTATTCACAGAATAGGCACTAAAGACTTTCTGAGTCACCAAGGGATGTTTAAGAGCCTAGAATGGAACCAGAATATGGCTAATATGTCATCATTAACCATATGCATAAATTATAAAGATATAAATATGTGATTGATTAAGAAATTACTTGATTTTTTGTGTTAGTTATTTGAATAGTTCTTTTGGTGGAAAGTTAGCATGACTTATGCAATTTAGAAAATTATATAAATATATCACCTTCTCAGAGTGAAGGCAAAGTACCTAAAAATAAGCCTAAGATGCCTCACAGGCTTAAGCAATGGCCAATAATATATTTGTCACAATTAAATCAAATAAACATTACCTTTAAACTAATATAATGCAATTATGAATCATGTTGACATAAGATTATGGAGCCTCTCCCCAAAAAGTAAACACCCTGAATCATTTTGGGGCCAGGGAGATGGCTCAGTGAAATAAAATGCTTCCCTGGCAAGCAAAAGGGCCTGAGTTCAATCCCTGGTTCTGCCAAAAAAAAAAATTATGGAATCCTAATTAGTAAAAGAGACTATATTCATCTGATTTTTGCCTATGGCACATTAAATCAGTTTAATTTTCTTAAAATAATTTTAAAGCCTAAGAAAATATTTATATTGTATAGTCTATATGCTCTTTTAATTGCTCTCTATGCTTTGGATTCTCTTTGGAGTAGCTAAAAATACTAAATTATTATGAAAAGTTGCAATAATGTATCTACTGTCAGAGTTACAAGATCTTTCTTTAATGTATTTGGTACAGGGTCTTACTATGCAGCTTAGACTCACAGTGATCCTCCTGTTTTCAGCCTACCCAGCACTGGGATTACACGCATGTTCCACCATTCCAGGTCTTGGTGGCCAGCTCAACATGCCCAGGGGCAGAGGCAGCACAACATGTGGTGCCAGGGATCAAAACCCAGTCTCTGTGCTTGCCTAAGTAGACTGTTAGTCTGCTGAGCTATCCTACCAGCCCTGATTTGTCATTACGTAGTGAAGTCATGCACTAGATACCTTGGACAGTACTGTTATTAGATCACAATATACAAGTGACCTATCACAGTTGGTTAGTATCAATTAAAGTTCAGAGGTGCATTGGAAAGGTGACTTGGTAGACTAGTGTCAATTCATATATCCTAGTTACACCTGGTTGACATTCACACTATATGTAAATGTTTAATTCAATGTATTGTAATGCCATTTTAAAGGGAATAGATTTTAAGATGTGTCTATTTAGTCTACATTTACATAAATATTGTGATTTGTAATGCATGGGTTTCACGATATGTTTACAGTAACAAGAAATAAGGATGATGTCTTTATTTTAAGTTGGGGGACGATTCTAAGAGTTGGTAGACCTTTATTTTTATATTGCTATTTATGGATCATCTATGAATTTTCTCGAGTACAAGCATAATGTTTTTTTTTGGAGATTAAATACTACATGATCCTTCCCTCGGATGAAGGTCCTCTATCTTTCCAACACATGCTCTCTTTTCAACTTTTTTATGTTGCTTCAAAAATGAGTGGCAAAGTGCAGAGAAGATGGACTTACTTTGCAAGTAGTTTATATTTGAGGGAAAAGTAATATGTAGTTATAAAACTATTTATTAAAAGATTAAACTGTAAGTTTAAGGTAAGGCAGGCTCTCTCTCACTTACTTTTCATCTTGGGAAATAGGAAGCAGTTTATAATAAGCCAAAGGAAATGAGCACACTGATGAGCAAGTCGTGCAGGTGGCTGATAACACCACGATTGCCTAGAGTTCACTGGTGAGCCGCATGTATCGCAGCCAACTGGTATTTCATTTCAGAAAGCATGACATAAAGGGAAAAATGTGTTCCATTAAATTCAGATCCCAAATGTGTTTCATTAAAGCAAGATTTTGTGAGCTATGTGTATGATGTGTAGATAATCGTACATAGAATATTGAAACACGTAAAGTTTCCTGGTGAGCAGGTAAAAGCTGCCTGTGTTACTCTGAAATGGCTATTTGCCGTGCGTGCACAGCTTCTTCTGTTAAAGTGGAATAGTGGCGGGATAAAGACCACAGTAGTAAAAGTATGACAACTATTATTGCTGAAACCCTCCTCAGAAAGAATTACTGAGAAGTAGCAAGTTTAGGGGCTTTTAGCTATATGCTTGCCAGTTGTGTCAGACCAGAAACAAAAGCACTGATATAAATAATGCAGGGCAACACAGCAGTGAAATTATACTTTTCTTACAGTAGACATGAAACACTTATGCTGTGTTTTAAAGTAAAATGGTCTTATTGCTCTTATTATACAAGAACCTTAATAAAATTTTCAAAACCATTATTATCGATAATATGCATAAGGCCACTTTTAAACTTTTATGTCTTTTTTTTTTTTTTGCCTTTGCCAGCTTTTTGCATATATATCATGCTTGTGTCACAAGCAGTACTGAGTTTTCCTTGGACTCTTGAAAAGGTTCTTTAAAAAATCAGAAGAAAAAGAAAACAAATGTCACAGGACTGTCCTGCTATAATGCTGTATGTGGCTAGATTTGTAAATCTCTGTGTAAAAATATGTAATTGTTTATTCATATTCTTTCAATATTTTTCATTTTTTAAAATTCTTATCTTCATATTGTGTAGTGACTTAAAGTTTAGCATATCAATACTTGATGGAAAATACTTGCTCCATGTTTTGCCTAAGATGTTTGATATTTAGACAGATAGCGAAGTTAAACCCAACTGCATATGTTCTAGGGTAATAATAAGCTTCTCTGATGGAGGGTTAACAACCTAAGTTTACAGACCAAAAATTAGAGAAATAGAAGGTCTGCAAGGACAGCCAACATTTTGACCCTAACTTTTCAAGGTTAGTGAGAACTCAGAACACAGGAGAACCTGTACTGTAACATTATGTAAATCAGTTGTGTCCCAAATTTTCTGATCCAGGAGATTATGGGGCCACAGAGCAATGTCATCAGTGATGTAGAGTGTGCCTAAGGAGAGTCACATGGAAAGAAAACATTCTCTCAGGCTTTCACAGAGAGCAAATTGGTCAAGCAATGGCCATGACTCATCCGCGTGGCTGACACTGACAAAAGATATGCAAACTGCAGTACAGGGTCACAGGATAAATTCTGAGGGAACTTGACTGACCTTATCAGATGCAGAAGATACATTTTTTTGTTATATAGGTCTTGCTTTATCTTGGTTTTAACCAGCCAGCAGAAAAGTATAAAAACAAAGCATATAAAGTAAAGCCATATTTTGACACTGACAAAGGATCTACAAAGTGCAGAACAGGGTTACAGGATAAACTCTGAGGGGACTTGACTGACTTTATCAAATACAAAAGCTATATTTCTCATTATACAGGTCTTACTTTATCTTGGTCTTAACCATCCAGCAGAAAAGTATAAAAATGAGGTATATAAAGTAAAACAATATTAATATGCTGAGTTATAAAAAGTTCTAGTCAACAACTTCTGTCAATAACCCATTACTATTGTGAACTGCTGGACTGTGTTGGAGTGTTTTGCTGAATTCAAGCACCTATAATAATAGAATGCCAATAGAATACCCATCTCTCACAGGACCAAAGAATAAAGGGGATACAAAGGAAGAACCATTCTGTATTTGAATATACAGAACAATTAGGATAAATATGCAGCTACTTTTGATTAATTCTATGAGAAGAAAGATTTGCACTAACAGTGTTTGGTCAGGATATCCTGTATGCTTCTTGTACTATGAATAACCACTAGGAAGATAACAATGCAAAAAGTATTAATTATTGAAACTGCCCTATAAATCAGCTTTGAAAAAAGATAGATATACAGCTACATTCTCTTAATTCAGTGAATAGAGGGATCTGCTCTAATAGTGTCTGTAAATAGAATATCATGTCTGCACCTTGTACAACAAATAACCACTAAGAAAACAATATGGAAAGCATTAATTATTGAATCTGTCCTACTAATTTGATTTGAAACTGTCAGTGCTATTTGTTCTTCAATAAAATTATGGAAAAAAATAAATAAAAATAAATTACAAAAATGTAAAATCATATTAATATGATGACCTGTGAAAGGCTCAAGTCAACAACTTCTGTGGATAATCCACTACTATTGTGTATGCTGGACTTTGTTGGATTGTTTTGCTAAATTCACTCACCTATAGTGTTTAGATGCCAATGGAACACTCATCTCTGACAGGCCTAAACAAAAAAAGGGGATACAAAAGAAGGACCATTTCCTATCTGTATACACAGTATAGTTAGGATAGATATACACCTACTTTCGCTTAAATCAATGAGAAGAAACATTTGTACTAATAGTGTTTGGGCAGGATATCCTGTCTGTATCTTGTCCTATGGATAACCACTAAGAAGATAGCAATGTACAATGTATTAATTATTGAAGCTCTCCTATTAATCAGTTTACTGCTATTTGTTTCTCAATAAAATTTTTTAAAGGGGTATTATTATTTTCACTCCTTCCCAAATGTGCACACACTTCCTTCAACTAACTTGATTTTATTCCACTGAGCTATCTCCCCAGCTAAGTTGATTTTAATTAATGGAATAACTCCCTACTAGAGTTCCAATGGGACACCCTATAACAATATGCAGCCTTTCTAAGGATACATTGTAAAGTATTAAAAAGAATAACCATAAAATCTTTCTCTTTAGTGTTATTGATATATGGGGGAATCCTTGATACATTATCATCTGATCCACGTATCTTGTTTTGCATCCCACTCAAATGGTGGGGAAGGTAACAACTAGTTTAATATTCCTGTGCAATGTTTTAGTTTGTATTTCTTTCCTATTTTTGTTTCCAGATCTTAAAGTTAAAATACTATGCATCTAAACTCTTCAAAGTCAATATTTTTAACTAGAAATTATTCTAGCCATAGGGAAGATTAATACTAGAGTGATTATCATATTCCCATTCCCAGAGCCTTAAAAATCCCAGATAAAGATTAATGCACAGTAATAGTATTTGGCAACCACGGCTTAGACCTATTAGTTTCATAATGGCCCAGTAAGAGAATTATGAGAAGTGACTCACTTCCTTAGGGCTTATTGAAAGAATAATACCTACTTTATCATATGGTGATAAAAAAATATATAACAGACTAAGTAATATAGGTTAATGAATGACAGAGTGACCTCCCCTTCGGGAATAAACATATAGAGAACTGAAAGACAGGTTGGTGAGCAGAGAAATCATACTCCCAGAACTTGTAGATCAGTTGCTTGGCCTGCAGTCCCCTCCCAAGTGAGTACAGTTGAAGAGTGTTGCAACTGAACACCCAGACTGCGACTCCAGCACCCCCGATTCATCTCTCCTAGAGCACTGTGTACTGGGAGGGAAGGACAGTTCCATTGCCACTAGGAGAGCTGAGAGCTGGCTCCTTGTCTAGATAGCTCCGGTCCTAACTCTGTAATAGCATGGAGCTCTTGATGAACATCAGATGTCCCTCAGTACCCAGGATGTATGAGCTCATCAGGAGTGGAGGTTTCCATGCTCATAAGATTCCTGTCCCTTCTGTAGAGTCACTTCTGTCAAGCAGAGCAATGAAAAAGGTGGCTGACAATTCCCATAGGTATGTCACATTTCTCCTGGGAAAAGTGAACTGGTTTTTTTAAGCAATTGTTTTTATTGATGTCATAAGCAAAAATATATCCCCAAGTTCCTTGATGGACTACTAATTCTTAGTGTGTGCTTCGGTTACCCTGTAGGAGCCTCATTTTTCTATATACATAAACTAAACATTATGGACTTAAGTCCAAACTTTTAACAAAATTGAGCTGTGGGACAGCTGGAAGTCCTAGTAGCTGATCAAGGTTGTCTTCTCACATTGAAGAAGTACCTTAGACAAGACTTGGGGAAGAAATTTTCTTTAAGGAAGAGGGATCTTACCCTTTCAGTAATTCAGAAGACTAGCAAAGATGCCAACCACACTGGGCATTGGACACTATACAAACTTCTGGCTTAAGTTCTACCTGCAATTGTTACATATATAAAGAATCACAGTGACTTTATTTAAACAACTGGGAGCTTCATAACAGAACCACTGTTTACATAGTTTATGGAACTTTTATCTGGGAGAAAAAATCTGGAAATCTCATGAAAGAAGATTTTTCTCTTTGTTGGTTTTTCAAGAACATAAAACAGCAAATAAAGTCAATGGAAAACAGCCTTTGGCTAGAGCCTTTCTTCAGCTTCCTAATTTTAGTCAGCTCAAAAGCTTGTCTTACACAATTGTGGAAATAGTGACTCTGGTTTTAGACTAATCAAGAACTGCAGCAAGATGACAGTGAATAAAATAAGTTGGTACTGAGTGTTTTCATGAAAGTGTCGTGTGGAAGAGTAGATGTCACATAGTTTCACATTTAATGTGGAAATTACTTAAAATTTTAAATTTCTTAGATAACCCCTATTATATACCAGTGTTATATACCAATATAATTAAATACTTCTGGAAGAATAAAAAAAGTGATACCCCCCTCCCAGGAATCTACAAAAACATGGTATAGTCACATTAACATAAATTCATTCTTTTTTAAGAAAAAAAAACTAAGGAAAAAGTAACAGGTGTTAGGCTATGTAACAATCTCTTGTGATTGTAAAAATAACATGGAAGGGTTTGGAAGAGCAGGTTAAAGATTGCAATTAGATCCCACGTGGGAAAAAAGGAGGTAAACTCTTCACCATAAATCATCTAGAATACTTAATTTGAAATCAAACATAAACTGAACATGTGTCACACAATCTAGCTCAATACACCTGGGTTTTATTATGGTGGTGTGAGTCAAAGCCCACAATGTTTTAGACAAGCTTGAGCAGGTCTTCTGCTAAGGAGAAAAATAAACACATTCTATATATTTCTCTTGGAAAATAAAACCCCAAAACCTCACACACCAACTTTAAGTATTTAATGGACTCATCTGCCTAAATTATATACTACCTTTGGATATCGGTGTAACTGAATAGCCTGCATTTCAGAGTGGTGCTGTCTTCTGATCAAATGCCCTTTCCTTGCAGTCTATCAGCTGCATGACCTTAACCTTATTGCTTAACCCTTCCCACTTGAGCATCTTTATCTGTAAAGTGTACATTATAGGATTGGTGTGTAAATCAAAATAACTTGGATAAATACCTACTGCAATGCCAGGCTCAAAATAGACCCTTCGTGAAGAACAGCTTTAACTTTATAATATATCAAATATTTAAGTCATAAGAAATAGAAACATAGTTGTTCTCAGTGGCCATATACCAATAACTGAAGCCCTGAAACTCTTGAAGCAATTTGCACAATAGAGTTGAATAAATTTTATTTTGTACTTTCATACTAATGGAAAAGTTAAAAATAAGTCAAATGTAGTCTTTGGCCAAATTTACTAATCATTAGTTACATTTTTAACTCATTGCTTCACATTTTCCCTTTTCTCCCATCCCATCTCCTCCATTCTCCCCTTTGCTTGTCTTTCTTTCCTTTCTTTCTCCCCTTCCTTTCCTCTAGTCCTCACCCACAGGCACATTTCTATTTATTTGGAGACATGGGGAGTAACTTGGAGAGGTGCTGTTTTATCTTAAACACTTCAGAGCACATGTCCACAAAATGAAGAATTCACTGGCAAAATCTTATTATGGTTAGCAGTTGTCAGGCATTTCATAGTGATGCAGTTCATGTTTAAATTTGAACTGTTGATTATTTCAATGGCATGCTTTATGGCACTTTCTTTGTTCAGACCAGAATTCAATCCAGGATCACACATTATGTTTAATTTTCATGCTCCTCTTACATCTTTAATCTGGAATGGTTCTCCATCTTTATTTTTGAACTATTTCTAAAGAGTATAGTTACTATACAGAATACCCTTCAATTTGATTTTTCTCTGGTTTTGCATACTAACTTGGATTTGTGGATAGCTGGCAATACTACTAAAAGGACCCTACATTCTACTTGGTGTATCTCGTTAGGAGCCACACGATACTAGTTTTTCACAATATCGATGGTGTTAGATTTAATGAGTTCTTAGGATGGAATTATATAGTTGATTTAATTGTAATTGATGGAGATAGTTTTGTGTTAGGCCATGATACTGACGCAACAGTAGCTAGGCTCCTCTGGCTCATCTATCTCATACCTTGACTTAATCCTGTCAGGCCTGAATCACTGTTTTAGCAAAGATCCGGTTTAGTCAGTTTTGAAAGAATCCTGTCTGAATCCGACCAACCTGTGTATCAGATCAAATTCCTCAAATAGCACCCGCCTCTGGCCTACACCAGGAAGTCTACCTACAAAACAAGACCAAAAAAAGGAAAAGGAGGCAAAACTTCTTTCCCCTAGGGTTGAGTTTCCCCCAAAAGTGCTCCATCACAAGTGTGCGCTGCTCCCTTCTAGTCTCCTCCTTCTTTCTTCCTGTACCTGGAGGACTCTATTCTGGCTAGCAAATGTGAGAGGACAACTTAGACATAGCTCTGAATTTTACCTATTTTGTTAGAAGAAGCTGCACATATGAAACATACATCTGGTTTCAATTTTCATAATTAAAGTGGATGTGTAGAAATCATCAAATATTTGCAAATTTAAAAATACTTTACTAGCTAACCTATGAAAAAGAAAAGAAATTACAAGGGAAATTGTGAAATATGAATTATGTGAAAATCAAAGTACAAAACAACATTCATATCAAGTATGTGAACTATAGTGATATCAATGCTTACAAGAAAATATGTAGATTTACATGCTTATATTAGAGCAATAAACTTCTGTTACTCCAATTTAAGAAGTTAAAATAATATACATTAAAACTAATGTAATTAGAAAACAGACAATAGTAAACATAGAATCAATTACATTGGTAACACACAAAATGGAGAATCAATACAGAAAATGACCTATGAATAAGTGTATTAATCCCATAGATAAAAGAAAAAAAGAAGACATAAATTGTAAATGAAGTGAAAGAGAGATCAACTGGCAGGTGCAAGGGTTTGAGTTCAATCTCCAGTTCTGCCAAAAAATTAATAAAGAAAGAAAGAAAGAAAAGAAATGAAGGAGGGGATATCGCAAAAAAACTGAAGTGGATAATTGAAAGTATAATCCAAGAATACTATGAGAATTTTATGTTAATAGGTTGATCACTTAAATGAAATATACTAATTTCTTGAAATACTATAAAAATTTTACATAAGAGAAAAAATCTGAATAATTTTCTATTCTTTAGTTTATATTGAAAAGAAAAGATACTTCACTTGATCTTAGCCGAAAGGCTGACAAATAATTACTTCGGTTTATAAATAAAATTTTTCTTTCAAGGAAAATTTCTGGTCTAAGTGTCATTGCTAGCTAGTTTTAGTAAACACATAAAGAGAAAATATCTCCACCCTACTAACAGGAATAAGGGACATTTCCTGAGTTATTTAATGTGATTGGTATAATCTGACTCCAAGTCAAAGGCCATTAACTAAGTCATGTAAACTACAGACATACTCCTCTGGACACAAATGGCAAAAGTTATTATTAAAGAAATATTCACAAACGAGTCATAACCAAGTGATGTTTATTTCAGCGATGCAAGGTTTAGTTGATAACTGAAGACCAGTCAATATATATCACCATTTAAACAGACTACATAAGAAATTTATATGACAATACTGGATTTGCTCTGGGACAAACCCTTTGCACAATGAAAAACTAATCCAAAACCTTTTCACAACAAAAACTAAGAGTAGAAGGAACCCCTCCTTCATAACACATTAGCACAGCATCTACAGCTAATGTCAAATGGCTTTGATTCTTCAAAGATTGTCCTCATTTTAGATTGAATTGAATTATTCTGTTGGCAGTATGGACACTGACCAGTGATGAGAGCTAAGTTCTTCAATGAGAAGGATCTTATGCTTTGGGACCCATCAGGATTGTCTATGTCTACCAGTGTGTTTCCTCACACCTGTTCCCATCACAAGAGCATTGAGGAAGATAAGAATAGAAATTGGCTCACACCTACACATTGAGTCATTCGGCTGACTTGGTTTCATTCGCTTCCACAACGAATGATGTTTATAGTAAGCACTAAAGTACAAAAAACCCTTTCCTTTATTTCTCCTCTTTTCCCACAGTCTTAGACCCTTTCCTGAATCTTCAATTCAGACTTTGCAATCTTTCCTCAGCTCTACGTCCAGAACTCAAACCTGCCACTGAGGGATTTGTATTGTTTTTTTTTTGGTTTTACTTTATTTTATTTCATTTTATTATTATATTTTTATTGAAGAATAAATAGCAATGAGACAGTTTCAAGGTAAATTAACAGGACAGATTCAATAAATTAATACATTGCAAAATGTTTTCATAATGTTTTGTTGTCATACAAGGTGTATACATGATATGATACTTACAGACATTATTACAGCAGATGTCTCTAATCAGTGAATGAAGAAAGTGCAGCTATATACTTATCTTATTTTTATACCTGAATTATATCACAGATTCAATAATTAATACTTTCTACCTTGCTATCTCCCTAGAGGTTGTCCATAGTACTAGAAGCCAACATAATATCTTGTCCAACCACTATTAGTGCAAATTTTGCTTCGCATAGAATTATGCATATTTATCCTAACTGTACTGTTTATACACACACCTCATGATTCTTCCTTTGTATGCTCCCTTTTTTTGTCTAGACCTGTCAATCCATTCTCATTACAGCAATTTAAGTGGCTGAACTCGGCGACACAATCCAGCACATTCCAGCATTCCACATTAATAGTTAGTTATCTGAAGAAGTTGTTCAATATAGACATTTACAGCTCAACTTACTATTGGGGCCCCGTGTTATATACCTCATTTTTATACTTCTCTGCTGGATGGTTAAGACTGAGATAGATCAAGACCTCTATACCAAAAAATGTAGCTTTTGTTTCTGATGAGGTCAGTGAAGTCCCCTCAGGGTTTATCTTGTAATCCTGTATATTACTCTGTAGATTCTTTGTCTGTGTCATCTATGTGGATGAGTCACTGCCAATGTTTGACCAGTTTCCTCTCTGTGAGAACATTAGAAAAAGTTTTCTCTCCATGTGACTCTCCCCAGGCACTCCATACATCATCAATCTCTCTCCTCTGTGGCTCCATAATCTCCTTGATCAGAAAATTTGGGGACAACTGAATTGCATAATGTTACAGTGTAGAAGTTCACCTATTCCCTGAGTCTTTGCTGACCTTGAAAGGCTAGGGCCAAAATGTTGGCTGACTTTGTGGCTCTTCTATTTCTCCAATGTTGATCTGTGAACTTAGGTTGTTAACCATCCAGAAGAAAAACTAATTAGTACCCTGCAGCATATGCCTTTCAATTTGCCCTAACTATCTGAATCAATTGTTTTTTAATTGTTTTTGTATGTTTCTATTTGTATTTCTTCTTTTGACTTCTTATAATAGGGAGACTATACAATATTTGCATATATGTGTCTGGTTTATTTCACTTATGAGTATATGCTTAACTGGCGTCCACTTCAAAATAAATGCTTCAAGGTTATCATTCTTTACAGCTGAGTAATATTCCATTATATAGAAATACCACATTTTTTCAACCATTCCTCATGTGATGGACATCTTTTGCTATCACAAATTGTGCTGCTATAAACATAGGTACACATATATCACTACGATATAATGTTTTCAGTTCCTCTAGGAAAGTTCCCTGTAGAGGGATAGCTAGCTTGAATGGGATTTCCAGTCCTACTTTTTTTTTAATTGAAATATAAATATCAATGAGATCATTTTAAAATACCTTGACAAGATGGCTTTGATAAATTAATACATTTCAAACTGTTTTCATAATGTTTTGGTATCATACAAGGTGCATACATGATATTATACTTACAGACATTATTATACCATATGTCTCTTACCAGTAAATTAAGAGAGTTTAGCTGTTAGCGTATCTTATTTTTTATACCTGAATTACATCAAAGATTAAATAATTAATACTTTCTACCATGTTATTTTCCTAGTGGTTGTCCATAGCACTAGAAGCTGACAAAATATCCTGTCCAACCACCGTTAGTGCCAATCTTACCTCTCATAGAATTATGTAGAAGCATAGCGTTACCTATCCCAACTGTACTGTCCGTACACACACATCATGATTCTTTTTTTCTATAGCCCTTCCTTTGTCTAGACCTGTCAAAGATGGGCACTCCATTGTCATTCAACTAACTTAGGTGCTTCTGAAGAAGTTGTCGACCATAGCCATTTACAGCTCAACTTATTATGGCCTTGAGGTATATACTTCATTTTTATACTGTACTGCTGGATGGTTAAGACCTCGATAGAGCAAGAAATGTATACCAACACATGCACTTTATGTTTCTTATGAGGTCAGTGAAGTCCCCTCCAGGTTTATCTTGTAGTTCTTGTAGTCTTGTATTCTGTAGATCCTTTGTCTGTGTCATCCATGTGGATGAGTCACGGCCAATGCTTTACCAGTTTCCTCTCTGTGAGAACATTAGAAAAAGTTTTCTCTCCATGTGACTCTCCCTATCACTGATCTCTTTCCTCTGTGGCTCCATAATCTCCTTGATCAGAAAATTTGGGGACAACTGAGTTTCATGATGTTACTGTGTACAGGTTCACCTATTCCCTGAGTCTTTTCTGACCTTGAAAGGCTGGGGCCAAAATATTGGCTGATTTTGCGGCTCTTATTTCTCCAATGTTGATCTGTGAACTTAGGTTGTTAACCATCCAGAAGAAAAGCTAATTAGTACCCTGCAGTATATGCCGTTCAATTTGCCCTAACTATCTGACTCAATTGTTTTTTAATTGTTTTTGTACATTTCTATTTGTATTTCTTCTTTTGACTTCTTATACTAGGGAGACTATGATATTTGTGCATGTGTGTCTGGTTTATTTCACTTATGAGGATATGTTCAACTAGTGTCCACTTCAACATAAATGCTTCAAACTTATCATTCTTAATAGCTGAGTAATTCTCCATTATATAGAAATACCACATCTTTTTCAACCATTCCTCATGTGATGGACATCTTGGTTGTTTCCAAGATTTTGTGCTGCTATAAACATAGGTACACATATATCACTATGATGCAATGTTTTCAGTTCCTCTGGGAAAATTCCCAGTAGGGGGATAGCTGGCCTGAATGGAATTTCTAGTGCTTTGAGGAGTCTCCACACTGACCTCCACAATGGTTGTACCAATCTACATTCCCACTAGCAGTGGAGAAGTGTTGCCTTTTCCCCACAACCTCTCCAACATTTGTTGTTGATTGATTTCCTTATGATAGCCATTCTTTCTGGAGTGAGATGGTATCTCAGTGATGTTTTTGTTTGCATTTCATGGATGACTAGTGATGTGAAGCATTTTTTCATATATTTATTCGTTTCTTTAATTTCATCCTCTGAGAAGTGTGTATTCATCTCAGATACCCATTTCTGAATTGGGTCTTTAAATTTGAGCTCCCTGTTATATCTTAGTTCTTTATATATTTCAAACAGCAGACCTCTGTCTGACTGCTTATTAGTTAGGGTTTTTTTTAATTTGTGGGTTGTCTTTTCACTCTGTTGACAATTTCTTTCAACACGCAAAAGCTCCTTAAGAAGAGTTGATCCCATTTGTTGATTCTTTCAAGTGCTTCCCATGGGAATATATGTTTGTTCATGAACTCTTTACCTACCCCTATGTCTTCAAGCGTTCTTCCTACTTTCTCTTGCAGGTGATTGTTTCTGTTTTAATGTTTAGATCTTTAATCCATTTTGACTTTAACTTAGTGCATGGTGACAGAGCTGGGTCAAGTTTTAGTTTTTGGCATGTAGAAAGCCATGTTTTCCAGCACCATTTGTTAAAGAGGCTATGTTTCTTCCAGTGTGCTTGTTTAGCACCTTTGTCGAAGATCAGATGGCTGAGTGTGATTGTAGATGCCTCTGTGTCTTCTAATCTATTCCACTGATCCTCAGGTCTATTTTGTTGCCAATACCATGTTGATTTTATCACAGTGGCTTTGTAGTATAATTTCAAGTCAGGAATTGTGATGCCCCCTGCTTTTTCCTTATTGACAAGATTGTCTTTGCTATTCTAGGTCGTTTGTGGTTCCAAATAAATTTTAGGAATGATTTCTCACAAAATCCAACACTCATTCATGTTCAAGAAAATTGGAATATATGAACTCTATCTTAACTTAATAAAAGCCATCTATGACAACCCAAAAGCTCATATAATTCTAAATGGGGAAAACTGAAATCTTTTACTCTTAAATCATTGACAAGACAAGGATGTCCTCTATCACTCCTCCTATTCATTGAAGTCTTGGAATCCTTAGCAACAGCCATTAGAACAGAGAGAGAAATAAAGAGAATAAGAATAGGTAAAGAAGAAGTTAAATTATCACTATTTGCAGATGTGCATGATACTATACTTGGAAGACCCCAAAAATTCCACCAAGAAACTACTAGAACTGATACGGAAATTCAGTAGCACAGCAGGATACAAAATCAATACTCAAAATCAATAGCATTCCTCTACACAGATAACAAGTACACTGAAAGGGAAGCAATAGAAACAATACCTTTTACAATAGCACCGCAGAAAATGAAATACCTTGGGATTCACTTAACCAAGGAAGTCAAAGATCTTTTCACAGAAAATTACAACACCCTAAGAAAAGAGATTATGGCGGATTTCAGAAAATGGGAAGATATTCCATGCTCCTGGATAGGAAGAAGCAACCTTGTGAAGATGACCATACTCCCAAAATTACTGTACAGATTTAATGCAATCCCTGTCAAACTGCCTCTAGTCCTACTCTTTCGAGGAGTCTCCACACTGATCTCCACAATGGTCGTCATTGTTATTAGCTCTTTTTTAAATTTATTTTTTATTTTATTGAAGTACAAATATCAATCAGACAGTTATAAGACACCTTAACAAGACAGATTCGATAAATTAATACATTGCAAACTGTTTTCATACTGTTTTGGTTTCGTACAAGGTGCACACATGATATTATACTTACAGATATTATTATAGCAGATGTCTCTTATCAGTAAATTAAGAGTGTAGCTGTTTACTTATCTGATTTTTTATACCTGAATTATATCAAAAATTCAATAATTATTTTCCTAGTGGATGACCATAGTACTAGAAGCCAACATAATACCCTGTCCAACCACCATTAGTGCAGATCTTGCCTCTCATAGAATTATGTAGAAGTACAGCGTTATCTATCCCAACTGTACTATCTATACACACACATCATGATTTTTTCTTTCTATACCCCTTCCTTTGTCGACACCTGTCAAAGGTGGGCACTCCATTGTCATTCAACTAACTTAGGTGCTTGAACTCGACAACACAAAAAAATGAAGTATACATCACGGGGCCATAATATTAAGCTGAGCTGTAAATGGCTATTTTTGACAACTTCTTTGAATAACTCCCTATTGTTGTGAAATGCTGGACTGTGTTGGATTGTGTTGTCGAGTTATTAGCTCTTAGAAAGACAATCTGCACTTTGCATAGTATCAAAACAGTCATGCAATCTGGAACCTTGTGGGGATGGCTTGAAAAGCAATAAGAAAGATGACACTTGCTCAGTGGAGTTTGAAAAAATGTTAAAAGCAGTAAATGTTTTGCAATGCTCATAAACATAAAGGAAAATGAGAAAAATCATAAGACTTGGAATTACATAATAGAGATGGAAGGAGGAGAAAGAAAGGTAAAGGGAACAGAAGATGAAAAAAAGAATGAAGTTGTGTTGTGTACATGCACAAACTCCACACAATGGATGTAATCATTACACATTGCAAACATATACTGATAAAAAAGAAAATAAGGTAACACTCCACCAAAATAACATAAAATATTGGAGACATTGAAAATTCAAGTATGTATGATTTCTTGTAAAACTCAGCAAGAGTATCTTTCTGTGGCCTGGACATCACCTGTGTTCATTTTGAAAGTAACCATGAGGATCGTAGTTCATCACAGCAGAGTAAATTCCTGGAAGGATCTTGGATGCTTGAGGACTTCAGGGTCACTTTCACCACACCTGGCCATTTTACCTTGCATATTTTTAGGTCTGAGAGCAACAAATCTATTTGCACTTTCCCTTCTTGCAGCCTAGGCTGTTGGAAATTAATGTGCAAGCCTTATGAACTGAGTGAAGTAATTCCATGAAACACATGGCGGCACCTAATATTTGCAAATAGCTTGAAATGTCTCTGGCAAGTTATTTAATTTTAGCTATTACTGTCAATAAAATAAACACATTTAAAACACAAAAAACAATTTTTTCATCTGTTCGGTAGAGTAAATAATAAAATAGCTGACAATACTCATTAGTTGTGATGATGTGTAACTTGTTTGATCAAATTAGAAATTATGTACTTTTCTGGAAGTAATTTTTAATGGATAAAATATTACAAAAATCACATTTCACAACTGAATCAAGTGAAAATAAATTATTTGTGATAATTATGTAACAGAAAGGGAAGCAAAATTAAGACTTTCATGCTAATTTCATGCACAGATTTCTTGTAAAAAAAACTGGTACTGTACATCTTGAAGAAAGGCCAACTTTCTGCCTACTATTTCTTCCTAGATTATACCATTTTAAATTGTTTTGACTTTTTATTTATTCTTGTATTTCTAAATAAACTTACAGTGATACTCTTTGAATTTAATTTTTTTTAATATTTTCTACTTTCTGGTTATTAAAATGGACTAGAACTTAGGGTACACATAGACACATACAACCCTCTTAACTTGCAATATGTAAGCATTTTTTACTCTACCCATACTCAATATTTATATCATTACAATGAAATAAGTAGGTGTCTTGGCTCAACCACATTGTGTACTATAGTAACCATACTCACTTTGTTTTACTACTTCTTTTCCTTTAATATTCACTTTATGTTTTGTTGGGCTTTCTGTGTAATCAGCACTAATTCTCAAATTTACAGAACTGATAAATCTCTCTTTGTAGAGCCATAGTCAGCTACTCTATCAACGCTAATTTGAAGAAAAGAACAAAAGTTTAAATAATAATATACTTATGGGAGGGAAGAAGACATTGTGAGTGTAATAAGATAAAGAAAAGATATGAGAGGGGCTAGGGAGACAGCTCAGTAGAAAAAGCCCATGCCTGGCAACTGAAAGGTCCTGAGATCAATCTCCGGCACTGCCAAAAAAAAAAATAATAGAAAGGAAGAAAAAATCTGACAGCAAGACAAAATGATTAGAAATTTTAAATGCACACATGTACTCCCCAAAAGCCCTTCTTTTAGTCTATTCGCTTTGTATTTTTCTGTATTTGATTGTTTTAATCTTTAGTTTTTCATGTGGAGAATTTCTAAATAATCTGAGGATCTTGGCTACCCTTTGATGTTGAAGAATGGGGACTTAAAATGCACTCTGGAAGCTGTTAGTGAGCAGAGAGGCTTTTCTCTGTTGATTAACTTCATCTAGAGGGATTGGTAGGGCCAAGCCTGTCTACCCCTCAGCAATTCTACCAATGCCTCAAATATTCTTTTAGCCATTCTCCCTATGAATACTTCTTTCTGGGACTGCAATTTGATACCTGAAATGTGGACTAAATGTAAGGTAAGAGTGTGATGTGTTGGTTTTTGTGGGCTGGGCCAGGACTTGGCTAAGTGTTTTCTATGCTCTGGGACCAGTGGGTCCACAGGTCCAGTTCAGTGCACATCTCTTTGCACAGCTTTTATATAGTTTCTCCAGGGAGAAAAATCTCCTGCTTTCTACCATAATCAGTATAAGTGTTGCTTGCTAAGCAATTGCACCACTGGAGCTTCTTCAGCCACAAGGAGGTTATGGGGACATAGAGTTAGCTGCTATCTGAGCTCTCTTAACTTCTATGTAGATTTCATTAAATTAAAGAGCAAATAACAATGATACATTTTCAAATCAAATCACAACAGGACAGATTCAATAATTAATACATTGCAAGTTGTTTTCGTAGTGGTTTGTTGCCATACAAAGTGCATACATAATATTCTATTTACAGACACTATTAGAGCAGATGTCTCTAAGCAATTAATTAAGAGAGTGTAACTGTATACTTAACTTATTTTTTAAAGCTGAATTATAGCACAGTTTCAATAATAAATACTTTCTACCTTGTTATCTTCCTAATGGTTGTCCATAGTACTAGAAGCCGACACAATATCTTGTCCAACTTCTATTAGTGCTAATCTTGCTTCTCATAGAATTATGCAGAAGTAGTGCATATTTATCCTAACTGTACAGTTTATATAAACACACGATGGTTCTTCCTTTGTATCCTCATTTTTTTTGTCTAGACCTGTCAAAGATGGGCACTCCATTGTCTTTAAACCATTAAAGATGTCTGAACTCGGTGACACAACCCAATACCATCCAGTGTTCCACAATAACAGTGAGTTATCTGAAGAAGTTGTTGACTATAGCCATTTACAGCTCAACTTATTATTATGGCCCCACTTTGTATACCTGATATTTATACTTATCTGCTCGATTGTTAAGACCGAGAAAAAGCAAGATCAATATAACAAAAAATGTAGCTTTTGTATCTGATGAGGTCAGTCACATTCCCTCAGGGTTTATCTTGTAATCCTATACCTCATTCTGTAGATCCATTGTCAGTGTCATCCATGTGGATGAGTAATGGCCATTGCTTGACCAGTTTGCTCTCTGTGAGAGCCTGAGAGAAAGTTTTCTCTCCATGTGAATCTCCTGAGGCACACAATAGATCATCGATAACATTCCTCTGAGGCTCCATAATCACTTTGATCAGAAAATTTGTGGCACAACAGATTTCTATGATGTTACAGTACAGGTTCTACTATGTTCTGACTCTTGCTGACCTTGAAAGGCTAGGGCCAAAATGTTGGCTGAAATTGAGGACCTTCTATTTCTCTAATTTTTGATCTGTGAACTTAGGTTGTTAACCATCCAGAAGAAAAGCTAATTAGTATCCTGCAGCATGTGCCGTTCAGTTTGTCCAATCTGATTAATTTTTTTTTTAGTTGTTGTATGTTTCTATTTGTATTTCTTGTTTTGACTTCTTATACTAAGGAAACTGTATGATATTTGCACATATGTGTCTGGTTTATTTCACTTATGAGTATATGTTCAACTGGCATTAAATTCAATATAAATGCCTCAAGTTTATCACTCTTTGTAGCTGAGAAATACTCCATTGTATAGAAATACCACATCTTTTTCAAACATTCCTCATGTGATGGACATCTTGGTTGTTTCCAAGATTTTGTTATTGTGTTTCTATAAACATAAGTACACATATATCACTATGGTATGATGTTTTCAGTTCCTCTGGGAAAATTCCCAGTAGGGGGATAGATGGCTTGAATGGGATTTCCACTACTTTTGTGAGGAGTGTCCATACTGACTTATACAACGGTTCCACCAGTGTACATTCCCACCAGCAGGGCAGAAGTGTTGCCTTTTCCCCATAACCTCTTCAACATTTGTTGTTGGTTGCTTTCTTTATGATAGTCCTTTTTTCTGGAGTGAGATGGTGTGGTTTTAATTTGCATTTCATGGATGGCTAGTGATGTGGAGCATTTTTTCATATATTTATTCACTTCTTTAATTTCGTCCTCTGAGAAGTATGTATTCATCTCAGATGCCCATTTATGGATTGGGTCTTTTAATCTGATGGTCCTAATGTAATGTATACTAGTTCTTTATAAATTTTAGACAGCAGACCTTTGTCTAATTGCTTACTATTTAGGATTTTTTCAAAATTTGGGGGTTGTCTTTTCACTTTGTTGACAATTTATTCTGACATGCAGAGATTCCTCAAGGAGAGTTGATCCCAGTTGCTAATTCAGTCATGTGTTTCCTGTGCAAATACATGTTTGTTCATGAACTCTTTACTTACCCCTATGTCTTAAAGCGTTCCTCCTACTTTCTCTTCCAGGAGACTGAGAGTTTCTGTTTTAATGTTTAGATCTTTAATCCATTTTGACTTCAGTTTAGTGCATGGTGATAGAGCTGGGTCAAGTTTTAGTTTTCGACAAGTAGAAAGCCAGTTTTTCCAGCACCATTTGTTAAACAGGCTATCTTTCCTCCAGTAAGCTTGTTTGGCCTCTTTGTTGAAGACCAAGTGACTGAGTGTTTTTACAGAGGATTCTGTATCTTCAAATCTATTCCATTGATCCTCAGGTCTATTCCATTGCCAATACCATGTTGATTTTGTCACAGTGGCTTTGTAGTATAATTCCAAGTCAGGAATTGTGATACCTCCCGAATTTGTCTTTGTGGGGCAGAATTGCCTTTGCTATTCTAGGTTTTTTGTGGCTCGAAATAAATTTTGGAAATGATTTCTCTAGGTCTGGGAGATATCTTGCTGGCAGTTTCATAGGGATTGCACTAAATCTGTACAGCAATTTTGGGAGTATGGCTTTCCATTGTTGGTTCTACCTATCAAGGACCATGAAATATCTTTCCATTTTCTGAAATCCTCTATCATCTCTTTTCTTAGGGTGTCGTAATTTTTCATAAAATCATCTTTGACTTACTGGGTTAAATGAATTCCAATGTATTTCATTTTCCATGGTGCTATTATAAAAGATATTGTTTCTATAGTTTGCCTCTCAGTGTGCTTGTTATCTGTGTATAGGAATGCTATTGATCTTTGAGTACTGATTTTGTATCCTGCTATGCTATTGAATTTGTGTCTTAATTCCAGGAGCTTCTTGATGGCATTTCTTGGATCTTCTAAATAGAGTGTCACAACATTTGCAAATAATTATAGTTTAACTTCTTCTTTACCTATTCTTATTCCTTTTATTTCTCCCTCCTTCCTAATGGCTGATGCTAATGATTCCAAGACTATATTGAATAGAAGTGACAGACCACATCCTTGTCTTGTACCTGATTTAAGTGTAAAAGATTTCAGTTTTTCCCTGCTTTCAATTGTATTACCTGTTGGGTTGTCATAGCTGGCTTTTATCAACTTGAGATAGAGCCCATCTATTCCAATTTTCTGCAGGACTTTGAACACTAATGAGTGTTGGACTTCGTCAAAAGCTTTCTCTGCATCAATTGAGATGATCATGTAGAATTTATATGTCAGTCCATTAATATAGTGTACTACATCAATAGATTTTCGAATGTTGAACCATCTTTGCATCCCTGGGATGCATCCTACCTTTTCATGGTGTACGATCTTCTTGATGATTTGCTGTATTCTATTTGCCAGGATTTTGTTGAGTATTTTTGCATCTATGTTCATGAGGGAGATTGGCCTGTAGTTCTCCTCTTTGGCTGTGTCTTTCCCTTGTTTTAGAATTAGTATTATACTTCCCTCCAGGAATAATTTTGAGAGAACTGTTTCCTTTTCAATTTCATTGAAGACTTTGTGCAGTGTGGGGATTATATCTTCTATAAATTTCTTGTAGAATTCAGCTGTGAATCCATCAGAACCTGGACTTTTCTTTGTCGGTAGGCTTTTTATTGTTTCATATTTTGTTGGCTGTTATCGGCTTATTGAGAGTTGTTATATCTTCTTGATTCAGTTTTGGTAATTTGTGCCTTTCGAGGAATCTGTCCATTTCTTCTGTGTCTTCTATTCTGTGAGTGTAAAGATTCTAGGAGTAACTATTGATAATCTTCTGAATTTCCAGTGGGTCTGTGGTGATTTCACCCTTTTCATTCCTTATCGCTTGTACTTGAATTTTCTCTTGCCTCTTTCTGATGAGGTTGGCTAGAGGCTTATCAACTGTATTTAGTTTTTGAAAGCACCAACTTTTTGATTTGTGGATTCTTTGAACTGATTTCTTCATCTCAGTTGATTTAATTTCTGCTCTAATCTTTATGATTTCTTCGCGTGTTTGTGCTCTGTGTTTTGTTTGCTCTTCTTTTTCTAGTTGTCGGAGGTGCAACATTAGGTTGCTAATTTGTTGCCTTTCTGTTTTCCTATTGTATGAGTTAATAGCAATGATTTTCCCTGTAAGAACTGCTTTCATCGCATCTCATAAATTCCGGTAAGTTGTACTTGAATTTTCATTGAATTGTAGATATTGTTGAATTTCTTGTTGAATTTCTTCTGTGACCCATTGATTGCTGAGTGGGTGTTGTTTAGTTTCCATGAATTTAGTGGGTTTTTCTGGGTTTTTTTGTCATTTACTTCCAGTTTCATTGCATTGTGGTCAGATAGTATGCATGGGATAATTTCTATTTTCTTGTATATACTTATGCATGACCTCTGGACTAGTATGTTGTCTATTCTGGAAAATGACCAGTGTGAAGCTGAAAAAATTGTGTATTCAGCTGTGGTTGGGTGGAATACTCTATATGTCCACCAGGTCCATTTGTTCCAAGCTCTGATTCAGTTCTGCTACTTCCTTGCTAATTTTTTGTCTGGTTGATCTATCTGTTTGAGATATGGGTGTGTTAAGGTCTCCTGTTAAGATTATGTTCTTAGACATTAAGTTTTTCATGTCCATGAAGATTTGTCTTACATAGTTAGGTGCTCCTGTGCTTGGTTCATAGATATTTAAGAGTGTTACTTCTTGCTCTTGAATTTTTCCCCTGACTAATATATAGTGGCCTTCTTTGTGTCGTTTGATCATTCTTGGTTTATAGTTGAGACTGTCTGAGAATAGAATTGCTACTCCTGCTTTTTTCTGAGGTGCTGTGGCATGTAGTATTGTTTTCCATGCTTTGACTTTGAGCCTATGAATGTCTTTCTGAGTTAAGTGTGTTTCTTGTATACAGCATATTGTTGAATTTTGTTTCCTAGTCCACTGTGCCAGTCTATTTCTCTTAAATGGAGAATTGAGTGCATTTACATTGATGGTTATAACTGAAATGTGCTGACTTATGTGTGTCATGATATTTACTTGGTGTTGTTTACATCTTTTTATCCTGTGTGTAATTGTTTGTCCTATTTAGTGGGTTCCTTCCATTCTCATTCATGGAGTTCTGGTCATTGTGGTCTCTCTCTAGAACATCTTTCAGCAGCCTCTGAAGGGATGCCTTTGTCATCATGAAATTCTTTAATTGTTTTTTCACTTGGAAGTATTTCATTTCTCCATCAAACTTGAAAGAGAGTTTTGCAGGGTATAATAGTCTGGGCTGGAATTTTTTTCGTGTAGATCTTGAAGAACTCTGCTCCATGCTGTCCTTGCTTTCATTGTTTGTAGAGAAGTCGGCTGTAATTCTGATGGGTTTTCCTTTGAATGTGAGCTGCTTCTTCTCTGTAGCATCTTCCAATGTATTATTTTTGTGTTGGATTTCTGGGATCTTAACTATTATATGTCTCCATGGGTTTCTATTTGGGTTGAAGTTATTTGGTGTTCTGTATGTTTTGGTGACCTGAATGTTGGATTGTTTCCTCATATTTGGGAGGTTTTCTGCGATTATTTCTCCCCAAATTCTTTTTATGCCATTTGTATTGACTCCTTCATTCTCATTGATACCAATTTTTCTCACATTGTTCATCCTGGCATCATCTTTCAGGTGATGGATTATTTTTTCCTGCATTCTCTTTTTTATGAGATCCTTTCTCACCTTTTCACTAGCTGCCCTGACATCTTCAAGATCTAAAACTCTGTCTGCACTTTCACTCAAATGGTTTTGTAGAATTGTCATTGATAATTTTAGTTCTCCTATATCTCTTTGACTGTGTTTCATGTGTTCTATTTCTTTTCTGTATTACTCATTCAAGGAATCCATCATATTCCTGATCTCCTCATTTTTTTTAGCCATGTCTTCTTTAAAGGTAGTTATTAATTCTTCTTCTGTAGTGTTTCTTCCAAATTAGGTTTCCTCTGTATATTTCTGGACTTGTTTCTATATTTCAGGTGCTATGATTTCAAAAAAATTTTTTTTTCAAGGACTTCTTTTTTGATTTCAGAAAATATTTCTGCTTTGTGTTTCTCATGACCTTTCTGTTGTTGTTCCTTGGCTTTCAACGCTGTTAATTCATATGTTTCAGCTGGAATAGTGTCTCTGCACTTGTTCCGGGTGGGCATTGGGTTCGCCACATAAGTTTCTGGATTTGATTTATTACTTCAGATGCTATGTATTCAAATATTTCTTTTTTATTTCAAGTGCTAATTCTGGTCTGAGTTCCTCTATACCTTTCTGCTATTGTTCCTTTGCTTCTGTATCTATGAATTTATTCATTTCATCTGAGCTAGTGTCCTCTGCACTTATTGGTGGACTCAAGGCCTGAGATTGTATTTTGCTCCTTGTGTTTATCATTTTGTATAGCACTGACCTCTGACCTTTGGTGTAGAACTTTGGTGCAGTTATAACCTTAGCGTGTAACTCGAGTACCAGTCTATTAATTTAGATATTATCCAGTTATACTTGGCCTGGATCTAGCTGTTGTGTTCAGTTCCTTTTTGCTACCACTGTGGTCCTGTGGTCCCTGCTGTTGGGTCCCTGGTCCAGGGAGCATTGGGGGGGCAGAAGCTCTCCTTCACACTCAACAGGATTGAATGGGCTGGATCGAGTGCCAGGAGAGTCACCAAAAGTTCTCGCTCCCATGGTGGTCTTGTGGGCAGGGGCTCTGGAGCATTGACAGGCAGGACTGTCTGAGGTGTCTCAGGCAGGTCTCTGGCTAGGATGTCTTCAGCCCTGAGGCTCTGGATGGTGCAGAGCATGCAGTGAGAAGTGAAAAGCTCTGCCTGAGACTCACCGAACTGGATGCCTAGAGAGTCCGGAAAAATTCCACTCGCTTTGTGAGCTTGGAGGCAAGGACTCTGGATAGCGCGGAGTGCCTGGGAAGAAGCCAAAGTCTCTCCCTCAGACTCACCACACCCTCACTGAACCGGCATGCTAAGGGAGTTGAGAAAATTCCCACTGATGATTTCTTCCCGTCTTTGTGCTCTGGGTTTCGTTTGCTCTTCTTTTTCCGGCTGTTGGAGGTACAACATTAGGGTGTTTATTTGTTTCCATTCTGTTCTCCTAATGTGTGAGTTCATAGCTATGATTTTCCCTCTGAGAACTGCTTTCATTGCATCCCATAAATTCTGGTAAGTTTTGTTTGAATTTTCATTCAATTGTAGATATTGTTAAATTTCTTGTTGAATTTCTTCTGTGACCCATTGATTGCTGAGTAGGGTGTTGTTTAGTTTCCATGAATTTAGCGGGTTTTTCTGGTTTCTTTCATTATTTATTTGCAGTTTCATTGGACTGTGGTCGGACAATATGCATGGGATAATTCCTGTTTTTATGCATATACTTAAGCATGACCTATGTGGTCTATTTTAGAGCATGACCCATGTGCAACTGAAAAAATGTGTATTCAGCTGTGGTTGGATGGAATACTCTGTATATGTCTACCAGGTCCATTTGTTCCAAGCTCTGGTTCAATTCTGCTACTTCCTTGCTAATTTATTGTCTGGTTTATCTATCTTTTTGAGATAAAGGTGTGTTAAGGTCTCCTGTTAAGATTGTGTTCTTATGAGTTAAGTGTGTTTCTTGTATATAGCATATTGTTGGATTTTGTTTCCTAATCCACTGTGCCAGTCTACTTCTCTTAAATGGAGAATTGAGTGCGTTTACATTGATGGTTATAATTAAAATGTGCTCACTTACGTTTGTCATGATATTTACCTGGTGTTGTTTACTCCTTTGTATCCTGTGTTTAATTGTGTGTCCTGTTTAGTGGGTTCCTTCCTTTCTCATTCATAGAGTTCTGGTCATTATGGTCTCTCTCTAGAACATCTTTCAGTAGCCTGTGAAGGGATGGCTTTGTCATGAAATTCTTTAGTTTTTTGTCATGGAAGTGTTCATTTCTCCATCAAACTTGAAAAAGAGTTTTGTAAGGTGTAATAGTCTGGGCTGGAATTTGTTTTAATACAGGACCTGAAGAGCTCTGTTCCATGCTCTCCTTGTGTTCATGGCTTATGTAGAGAAGTCGGCTGTAATTCTGATGGGTTTTCCTTTGAATGTGATCTGCTTCTTCTCTCTAGCAGCTTTCAGTGCATTATTTTTGTGTTGTATTTCTGAGATCTTGACTATTATATATCTCAGCGTGTTTTTACTTGGGTTGAAGTTAATGGTATTCTGTATGCTTCAGTGACCTGAATGTTGGATTGTTTTGTCATATTTGGGGAGTTTTCTGAGATTAGTTCTGCCAAATTCTTTTTATGTCATTTGTATTGACTCCTTCATTCTCATTGATACCAATTATTCTCATTTTGTTCATCCTAGCCTCATCTTGCAGGTGATGAATTATTTTTTTCTGCATTCTCATTGTTTTTAAGAGATCCTTTCTCATCTTTTCACTAGCTGCACTGGTATCTTCAAGATCTGAAACTCTGTCTTCACTTTCACTCAAATGTTTTTGTAGACTTGTGATTGATATTTTTAGTTCTTCTATATCTCTTTGACTCTATTTCATGCATTCTATTTGTTTTCTGTATTGCTCATTCAAGGAATCCGTCATATTTCTGATCTCCTCAATTTTTTTGCCCATGTCTTCTTTAAAGGTAGTTATAAATTCTTTTTCTGCAGTGTTTCTTCCAAGTTGGGTTTCCCCTTAATATTTCCTGACTTGTTTCTGTATTTCAGATGCTACGATTTCAAAGAATTCTTGTTTTTCAAAGAATTCTGTCTTTGATTTCAGAAATTATTTCTGCTTTGAGTTCCTCATGACCTTTCTGCTGTTGTGTCTTTGTACATGTTAATTCATACATTTCGGCTGAAATAGTGCCCTCTACACTAGTTCTGGGTGAGCATTGTTTTTCCACCCAATGTTTAGGGAATTGATACTTTATGTCAGATACTATGTATACAGATATTTCTTTTTTAATTTGGGGAATTACTTCTCTTCTGATTTCCTCTATACCTTTCCACTCTTGTTCCTTTGCTGCTGTACCTGTTCATTCATTCATTACAGCTGAGCTAGTGTCCTCCGCCCTTACCATTGGACTCAAGGTCTGGGATTGCATTTTTCCCCTTGTCTTTGTTATTTTGTATAGTACTGACCTTTGACTTTTGGTGTAGAGTTTTGGTGCAGCTATAACTTTAGCTTGTTATGAGATTAGGGTACCAGTATATTAAGTTTGAGATTATCCAGGTATGCCTATACTGGATCTAGCTGTTGTGTTCAGTTCCCTTTTGCTGCAGCTTCTGTGGTTCCCCTCTGTTGGTTCCCTGGTCAGGCAAGCACAAACTGAACTTGGATGCAAAGCAAGTTCTGAAAATTCCCACTGTCTTGGCTGGCTTTGGGGTAAGGATCTGGATAATTGCCAGAGTCAGCCCTCCTGTGTCAGTCAGGTCACTCTCTAGTTGGGGGTCCCTGGGCTTTGGTGGGGTCTGCTGCACTCCCAAAAGGATAGTGGATGATCTTATTTACCAGGTAGCCTGTACTGGGTCAGCCAGCCTGTGCTGGGTCCAGGTCTACAGGCCGGAACCTGAGAAGGCTGGGAAAGGTCCCTCCGGGGCAGTGGGCCTGGAGCCCTCACTTACAGGCCAGGCTGCCCTGGGTTTCAGGCCATGGGTTGGGACCAGGGATCATTGAGGAATGTCCCTCCGATGTGGCAGGCTTGGAGTTCTCACTCTAGGCTGACTTGCACTTGGTCTGGGGCTGTGGGGTGGGACATAGAACCCTTGGGAAATGCCTCTGTGGGCACAGTGGGCCTGGAGTTGTACACTCACTGAACTTTAATGCCCAGGGAGTTGATGGAAATTCCCACTCATTCAGCGGGCTTTAGGACAGTGGATCCAGGGAGGTGTTGGTGAGTGGGTCCTGAGGGTTCAGGCCAGTCACTGGCTTGGAGGGCTTAGGGGCGGGTATCTGGGTAGCGTGTGTGTGAAGAAGCCAAAGGTTCTTGATCATACTCATCATACACTCAGTGATCTGTGAAGCCTGGTGAGTCATGCAAATCCCCACTCTCTGGAAGAGCTTGGGGCAGGATGCAGGAGGCTGCTGGAGTCAACCTCTGTCTCTGGCTGGTTTCTTGGGCTGGACAGCTTGGCAGGATCCAGGAAGATGGCAGAGTCAGCTGCGCTGTCTCAGGCCAGTCTCTGGGGCTGAACGAGGAAGGTGAATGAGATACTTTTAAGACACCTGTAATCCCAGCACTTGGGAGGCTGAAAACAGGAGAATCACTATAAGTCAGACCTACACATAGTGAGACTCAGACACTATAGATCCTGCAGATCTGACAGGTTCCTATGGCTGGTGCTGCTCCTGGACGAGATAGATGCCCCATATACAGGAGCGGGTGCCAGGTGGCCAGGCGCCAGCTCACTGCCAGGGCACAGAAGCCACACTCATTCCCTCAGCCTCGCATTCTCAGGGTGGCCACAGTCAGCGTGCTCTGGAAAGGAAGGCGGCAGTAGACACTCCCTCCAAGTTCATGCCTTGTGTTGGATTTCTCAGATCATGACTATTATATGTCTGTGTGTTTTTAGTTGAGTTGAATTTATTTGCTGTTCTGTATGCTTTAGTTACCTGAATTTTGGATTGTTTCCTCATATTTGGTAAGTTTTATGTGATTACTTCTGCCCATATTCTTTTTATATCATTTGAATTGACTCCTTCATTCTCATTTATGCCAATTAATAACACGTTGTTCATCCTGGTTTCATCTTGCAGGTGATGGATTATTTTTTCCTTCATTATCATTATTTCTATGAGATCCTTTCTCACCTTTTCACTAGCTGCACCAGCATCCTCAAGATCTGAAACTCTGTCTTCACTTTCACTCAAACAATTTTGTAGACTCATCATTGATATTTTTAGTTATTCTATATCTCTTTGCCTCTGTTTCATGCATTCTATTTATTTTCTGTATTGCTCATTCCAGGAATCCTTCATATTTCTGATCTCCTCTATTTTTTTTATCAATGTCTTCTTTAGAGGTAGCTATTAATTCTTTTACAGCAGAGTTTCTTCCAAATTGTGTTTCCTCTATATATTTCCAGAATTGATTCTCTACTTCAGATGCTATGATTTCAAACAATTCTGTTTTTAGTTCAAAAATTATTTCTGCTTTGAGTTCCTGTTTACCTTTCTGCTGTTGTTTCTTTTATTCTGATGCTGTTAATTCATACATTTCAGCTGGACTTGTTATAGATGCATTGGGTTTTCTCCATATGTTTCTGGATTTGATTCATTATTTCAGATTCTATGTATTCAAATATTTCTTTTTTTATTTCAGATGTTAATTCTGGTCTGAGTTCCTCTACACTTTTCTGCTGTTGTTCCTTTGCTTCTGTCTCTGTTAATTCATTAATTTCAGATGAGCTACTGTCCTCTGCACTCCTTGGTAGAATCGAGGCCTAAGATTCCACTTTTCTCCTTGTTCTTGTCATTTTCTATTGCACTGACCTCTGACCTTTGGTGAGGAGCTTTGGTGCAGTTACAACCTTAGCACATAATGAGATTTGGGTGCCAGTCTATTAATTTTGAGATTATCCAGTTATGCCTGGCTTGGATCTGGCTGTTTCATTCAGTTCCCTTTTTGGTGCTGCTTTTCTGGTACAACTGTGAGCCTGTGGTTTCCCTCTGTTGGGTCCCTGGTCTGGGGAGCACAGAAGCTCTGCCTAATACCCACCAGGCTGGACTACGGTGGATCGAGTGCCAGGAGAGTCACAGAAGTTCTTGCTTCCATGGCGGCCTTTGGGGCAGGGGCTCCAGGGAGTTGCCAGACAGGTCTATCTAAGGTGTCTCAGGCATGTCTCTGACTAGGAAGTCTTGTGGCCTGAGGCTCTGGATGGTGTAGAGTGCACAAGGAGAAGCCAAAGGCTCTCCCTCACACTCACCAAACCGGGATGCAAGAGAGTCTGTGAAATTCCCACCTGCTCGGTGGGGTTCTAGAGAGAGACCACAACGACCAGAACTCCATGAAAGAGAATGGAAGGAACCGACTAAACAGGACAGTCAATTAAATACAGGTTACAAAGGAGTAAACAATACCAGCTAAATATCATGACAAACATAAGTCAGCACATTTCAATTATAACCATAAATGTAAACGGACTCAATTCTCCAATTAAGAGAAATAGACTGGCACAGTGGCCTAGGAAACAAAATCCAACAATATGCTGTATACAAGAAACACACTTAACTCAAAAGGACATTCATAGGCTCAAAGTCAAAGGATGGAAAACAATACTGCATGCCCCAGCACCTCATAAAAAAGCAGGAGTAGCAATTCTGTTCTTCGACAGTCTCAACTTCAAACCAAGAATGATCAAACGGCACAAAGAAGGCCACTATATATTGGTCAGGGGAAAAATTCAAGAGCAAGAAGTAAGACTCATAAATATCTATGCACCAAACACAGGAGCACCCAACTATGTAAGACAAATCTTAAGGGACATGAAAACCTTAATGTCTAAAAACAAAATGTTAACAGGAGATCTTAACACACCCTTATCTCAAAAAGATAGGTCAACGAGACAAAAAATTAGCAAGGAAGTAGCAGAACTGAATAAGAGCTTGGAACAAATGGAACTGGTGGGCATATACAGAGTGTTCCATGCAACCACAGCTGAATACACATTTTTTTCAGCTGCACATGGGTCATTTTCCAAAATAGACCACATACTAGTCCAGAGGTCATGCCTAAGTATATGCAAGAAAATAGAAATTATCCCATGCATACTATCTGACCACAATGCAATGAAATTGGAAATAATGACAAAAGAAACCAGAAAAACCCACTAAATTCATGGAAACTAAACAACACCCTACGCAGCAATTAATGGGTCGCAGAAGAAATTCAACAAGAAATTCAACAATATCTACAATTCAATGAAAATTCAAGTACAACTTACCGAAATTTATGGCATGCGATGAAAGCAGTTCTTAGAGGGAAAACAGTAGCTATGAACTCACACATTAGGAAAACAGAAAGGGAACAAATTAGCACCTTAATGTTGCACCTCTGACAGCTAGAAAAAGAAGAGCAAACAAAACCCAGAGCTCAAAGATGGGAAGAAATCATAAAGATTAGAGCAGAAATTAGCTCAATTGAGATGAAAAAAACAGTTCAAAGAATCCACAAATCAAAAAGTTGGTTCTTTGAAAAACTAAATAAAGTTGATAAGTCTCTTGCCAACCTCATCAAAAAGAGGCAAAAGAAAATTCAAGTACAAGCGATAAGGAATAAAAAGGGTGAAATCACCATAGACCCAGTGGAAATTCAGAAGATTATCAATAGTTACTTCGAGAATCTTTACGCTCACAGAATAGAAGACACAGAAGAAATGGACAGATTCCTCGAAAGGTACAAATTACCAAAACTGAATCAAGAAGATATAACAACTCTCAATAAGCCGATAACAGCCAATGAAATTCGAAACATAATAAAAAGCCTACTGACAAAGAAAAGTCCAGGGCCTGATGGATTCACAGCTGAATTCTACAAGAAATTTATAGAAGATATAATCCCCACACTCCACACACTCTTCCATGAAGTTGAAAATGAAACAGTCCTCCCAAAATCATTTCTGGATGTAAGTATAATAGTCATTCCAAAACCAGGTAAAGACACAACCAAAAAGGAGAACTACAGGCCAATCACCCTTATGAACATAGATGCAAAAATCCTGAACAAAATCCTGGCAAATAGAATACAGCTAATCATCAAGAAGATCATACACCATGACCAGGTAGGATTCATCCCAGGGATGCAAGGATGGTTCAATATTCGAAAACCTATAAATGTAATACACTATATTAATAGACTGAAATCTAAAAACCACATGATCATCTCAATTGGTGCAGAGAAAGCCTTTGACAAAGTCCAGCACTCATTCATGTTCAAGGTCTTACAGAAAATTGGAATAGATGGACTCTATCTTAACTTGATAAAAGCCATCTATGACAACCCAAAAGCTTATATAATCCTAAATGGGGAAAAACTGAATTCTTTTACTCTTAAATCATTGACAAGACAAGGATGTCCTCTATCACCCCTCCTATTCAACATAGTCTTGGAATCCTTAGCAACAGCCATTAGAAAAGAGGGAGAAATTAAGGGAATAAGAATAGGAAAAGAAGAAGTTAAATTATCACTATTTGCAGACGACATGATACTTTACTTGGAAGACCCCAATAATTCCACCAAGAAACTACTAGAACTGATACGGAAATTCAGTAGCATAGCAGGATACAAAATCAATACTCAAAAGTCAATAGCATTCCTCTATACAGACAACAAACACACTGAAAGGGAAACTATAGAAACAATACCTTTCACAATACCACCGCGGAAAATGAAATACCTTGGGATTCACTTAACCAAGGAAGTCAAAGATCTTTTCATGGAAAATTACAACACCCTAAGAAAAGAGATTATGGAGGATTTCAGAAAATGGAAAGATATTCCATGCTCCTGGATAGGAAGATCCAACATCGTGAAGATGGCCATACTCCCAAAATTGCTGTACAGATTTAATCCAATCCCTATCAAACTGCCACCAACATACCTCCCAGATACAAAGAAATCAATCCTCAAATTTATTTGGAACAACAAACGACCTAGAATAGCAAAGACAATCTTGGCCAATCAAGACAAGGCAGGAGGCATCACAATTCCTGATTTGAAATTATATTACAAAGCCACTGTGATAAAATCAACATGGTATTAGCAACAAAACAGACCTGAGGATCAGTGGAAAAGATTAGAAGATGCAGAGGCATCTACGAAAACACTCAGCCATCTTATCTTCGACAAAGGGGCTACACAAGCTCACTGGAAGAAAGATAGCCTCTTTAACAAATAGTGCTAGAAAGCATGGCTTTCTACATGCCAAAAACTAAAGCTTGACCCAGCTCTATCACCATGCACTAAGTTAAAGTCACAATGGTTTAAAGATCTAAACGTTAAAACAGAAACACTCAATCTCCTGGAAGAGAAAGTAGGAGGAACTCTTGAAGACATAGGGGTAGGTAAAGAATTCATTAACAAACATATATTCACATGGGAAGCTCTTGAAAGAATCAACAAATGGGATCAACTCTTCTTAAGGAGCTTCTGCATGTCAAAATAAATTGTCAACAAAGTGAAAGGACAACCCACAAACTTTGAAAAAATCCTAACAAATAAGCAATCAGACAGAGGACTACTGTCTAGAATTTATAAAGAACTAAGATATAACAGGGCCCTCAAATTTAAAGACCCAATTCAGAAATGGGCATCTGAGATAAATACATACTTCTCAGAGGACGAAATTAAAGAAGCGAATAAATATATGAAAAAATGCTCCACCTCGCTAGCCATTCATGAAATGCAAATAAAAACAACACTGAGATATTATCTCACTCCAGAAAGAATGGCTATCATAAGGAAATCAACCAACAACAAATGTTGGAGAGGTTGTGGGGAAAAGGGAACACTTCACTGCTGGTGGGAATGTAGACTGGTACAGCCATTGTGGAGGTCAGTGTGGAGACTCCTCAAGAGTAGGACTAGAAATCCCATTCAAGCTGGCT
>PVKA01007764.1:0-76286 GCA_004027165.1 Ctenomys sociabilis
TCCTCCCCCCCTTCTATTCTCTCTTTTATGTTAAACACTGTAACTCTTAACTCTAAAAATCCTGGAAGGAAAGAAAGAAAAAAGAAAGGAGGAAACACTTTGGAAAGGAAATAAAATAGTAAAAGAATTCTTTTAATGAGAGTCATCTTTTTGCAAAAGAAGTTTAAGAAAACACTTCGGATAGAATATGCCTGCTATTGCCATTTTCTGGTTTCGCTTTTGTGGCTCACCATCAGCACAGAACACACTTGGGGTGAACATTTGATTTAATTCCTATCATTGGACCACATGAATGATAAAGCAAAAAGGACATTTGGCTCCTCCTCATGTTTGAATTCGCAGCTGCAGTTCTCTGCCTCGTGCTGCTCTGGGCGCTGCAGCGGGTGCACCTACCTTTCCTTGCGAGGTGCACAGCTTCTGCATGCTCCGCACTGGTGACCTCGGTGCCATTGACCGACAGCACCACGTCTCCAATCTGGAGCCCAGCTTCTTCTGCAGCGCTGTCTGTAAGGAGGCAGACAAACAACCGTTTCATTGAGGGAGGGTCCCAAATTGAGCGTCCTGCTGTTTGTACTCTTTTAAAAGGGCTCTTTCTCTGAAGGGCCTTTCTTTCCAACTTTTGACAATTGCCTAAGTCATTAATAAGATGGAAAATGCTCTCCTTGCAACCTTCCTTTCATTCCCAGGCCTGACACATTCAGCTAGTCATCCGAATGGTGCTTTTGCAATATAATAGCAAAGCTGCTCGGAAACTCAGTCTATTCATCCACCAGAAGGCTGAGCCGCTCGTTCTCATTCGCTCTTTGCAGCTAAGTCTCTTTGTAACCCCGAGAAAAATCACTTAACCTCAATATCTTCATCTATAAAAAGAGGGGTGGGGGCAGAGTGTCTCCGCAGGATTGTTGAGGGAGCAAGTAATTGAAATACTTACGAAGTTGTGACAAAAACAGATCTCGGAGTAGTCAGAGAAAAAGGAAATAAAGAGCCGTTTTACTTTCCTTGTACAGGCTTCTTTCTGAGATGTTTTGAAAGGAAATCAAAAGTAGCTCAAGCTTTAGAAGAGGGCTGTGCAAAACGGGGAGTACCTTCCTAGAAGTTATTTATTTTAGTCTTTGAATTTCTAGCATTTGCATTACTGCAACACATCTAATATTCTCTGGGGTAAAAAGGAATGTAATAAGATGTTCAAGGTTAACACATTTTTAATAAGGTCTCTTAATGTATTTGACCAAAATTCTTTCAGCAGAAGTTTAAATCTATTTTTTGTTTGTTTGTTTGTTTCTTTCTTTCAGTTTACACCTGTTTCCTCTTTGCTGGATCTCAGTGTTGGTTGCATTTACGGTGCATTTACGGAGCACTGTGCAGTAAAACAGGCTTTACCACCTAGAAGCCACAAAGTTGCTCAAAGAAGTTTAGTCTTAAAGGTGTGACTCAGTTGGCAAAGTAACATGACATGGGATATTTTTAATCATTACTACAATCTGCCTAAGCCTGTTTGTAATAGTAGGGAAGAACTTTTCTGATTGACATGCAATGGCCCCCAATATCAGAAGGTAAGTAAGGAGCAATATCTGGTATTTCCACATAGTTAGATAATATCATTCATGTAATGAATGAAATTTCAGGGCTGGCTAAATACCTCATTAGGTTAAAGCTTCTGCAAGCAGGTGCGGGGGTCAGGGAGCTTGATCCCTGGGCCTGCCATGCCGTCCCCACCTCTGGGGCACACTGAGATGGCAATTGAGACTGGTGTGGTGGCACATGGCAGGCGGTAAACAGGTGGGTCACTGAGTTGCCTCTTCCCTAAAATATAAAATAAATAAAATAAAATTCAATTCAATTAAAAAAAATGAAATTTCATGGAGTGGTTGATCATTGGAATGTATTCCTGCATACTCTTAAAAGAATCACATTATTTGTGGCCATGCCTCTGGATCAAACTCTAAAATCACAACTTGGATCTAGAGATACATTTTCAATTAATTTCTGCATTCCTTATACTACCAAAACTATTATGTATATAAAGGTCTTCTAATAAGTAATGAATACCCCCCAAATTATATGTCATAGTTCCTATCTTTAAGGAACTTCAAACTTCATTAGGAAAGAAAAGACATGCATAGCCTAAAAGAAAATGTATTTGTAATATAGTGAGTGAACTATAAGAGGAAAAAAAGGTATTGTGAAACTTTGGATAGGGAATTTATCATTCCCATTTGAAGCAGTTAAAAAATATTTTTCAAGGAAACAATCTGGTTGAGCTCTGATGAATTCATAGACTCTCTGCACTGAGGATTACTAGAGAGGGTCGTGGTAGAGACTGCGTGAGTTCACAGCACTTATCTCTGCCTGAACTCCCCATTGGACAGCTTTCCCTGACTATTATAGTTGGGCATGCAACAGGAATGAGTTCTAGGTTTTTGGATGCGAATGCAAGCTAAGTGTCACTTCAAGTCCTTCCATAGAAGCATCTCCAGGGCCACTCCTTCACACTCTTTATCCATCTGCCTGCTCAACAGAGATGGTTCAAGGCCCTAGGAAATACAGATTCATAAGAAAAAAGAAACTTGAATCATAAACATGATGCTGAACAAAAATCATCTTCCAATCATCCATATGGGATTATTAATGTGATTACTGAGCTTTGCTGTTTGTTTGTTTGCTTGATCTTGAGTCACATCATCTTTTTGTTACCAAAGCTAGTGTAATCTCAAGTAATCAGCAAGCCAAGAAAGAATTTAGAGAAAAGGTATAAAAATAAAATGCTTTAAGGTATATCAAAGAAAAGATTCAGATCAATGGGAGTACAGGTGTGTTTCTGAATAGTGTTGACAGTGCAGGTAACGTAGGAAAAAGAAAGCCAAAGTATGAACGAAGTCCTGAGAGTGAAGATGAAGAATGTGCACTTGATCCAGCAACAATAAAGAGGCACTGAAGACTGTGAGCAGGAAATAGATAAGAGTTGTTCTATAGTTGATTAATTTAGAATGAAAGGGATTAAATAAAGCTGATAAGCATGTTTATTATCACTGAAATTAATGCATAACTAAAAAAAAGTGAAATTAAGGGGGAAGGCCTAATAGCCTGTGGTAGAACTTGAAGCACTTCCTGGCACTCATTCACATAATTGTCCATCTCTTGTTGATGGACACCACACTTGGAGTACATATTCTAAGTTTATAATCTCTAACACTTGGTACAGGATCTTAAAGGATTGGTTGCATATATGTGTTTATTTTGAGATACTGAGATACACATGGAACAGAAAAATTTGCAGCTTTCATTGGAATGACAAAAACTGTTTTGTTTCAATTTTTTGTTGAAGAACAAGTAGTTGCAAATCAAATCACTAGGGCAGATTCAACAATTTATACATTGCACATTATTTTCATATTGGCCTTCTGTTGCACAAGGTGCATACATGATACTCGATGCACAAATACTATTGTGCAGATGCCTTAATCAATGAATTAAGAGAATGTAGCTGCATACTTATCTTTTTTTCCAAAGCTAAATTATAGTAAAGTTTCAATAATTAATTTTTTTACACTGTTATCTTCCCATTGGTTATCTATAGCACAAGAAGCAGACAGGATATCCTGTCCAAACACCATTAGTGCATATATTTCTTCTCATAGAATTACATCAAAGCACTGCATATCTATCCTAACTGTACTGTTTATACAAACACAGAATAGTTCTTTCCTTGCATCCCACCCTTTTGTTTAGTCCTGTCCAAGATGGGTGTTCCATTGTCATTCAATTATTATAGGTGCTTGAATTCAGTGAAGCATTCCAACACAGTCCAGCAGTCTACAATAATAGTGGGTTATCCAAAGAAGTTGTTGACTAGAGCCATTCACAGCTCAGCCTACTATTATGGTATTGTATATACCTCATTTTTATATTTTTTTGCTGGATAGTTAAGAACGAGCTAAAGCAAGACCTACATAACAAAAAATGTAGCTTTTGTATCTGATGAGGTTAGTCAAGTCCTCTTAGGGTTTATCCTGTAACCCTGTATATCACTCTGTAGATCCTTTGTCAGTGTCATCCATGTGGATGAGTCATGGCCATTGCTTGACCAGTTTCCTCTCTGTGAAAGCTTGAGAGAAAGTTTTCTCTCCATGTGACTCTCCTTAGGCACACTATGGATCATCAATCACTTTCCTTTGTGGCTCTTTAATCTCTTTGATCAGAAAATTTGGGACACAACTGAGTTCCATGATGTTACAGTACATGTTCTCCTATGTCCTGAGTCTTCACTGACCTTGAAAGGCTAGGACCAAAATATTGGCTGACCTTGCAGCCCTTCCATTTCTCCAACTTTTGATGTGCAAACTTAGGTTGTTAACCATCCAGAACAGAAGCTGATTATTACCCTTCAACATATGCAGTACAGTTTACCCTAACTATCTGACTAAATTCTTTTGAGTTGTAGTTTTACCTTTCTATTTGTATTTCTTCTTTTGATTTCTTATACTAGGCAAAAACTGTTTCTGAAACTTAGAAGATGACAGGGACCAGAGCAATTGATTAAGAATTCATAACAAAAAGACAGATGTAAGGAGAATAATGCAGAGCAATGTAAAACCATCTGGATGAATAATTACCTTTAGGAAAAGAGAAAAACAAAGGACAAGGAGGAACATAAAGAGCGGATAGATCCTAGACCACATGGGTTGCAGAGTATAAAACCAGTGGAGCCAGAGAAGAATTAGAAGATGAGGAGAAGAATACCCATTCTAGAACAAGGCCACAAAAGTAACTAACAATAGCATTTTTAATTCTAGTGTGTTCAATAAGTCTTGGAAAATTATGACTGAGTGATTATATCTGCAGATGGGAAAGTCAATAATAGACAACTTATTGATTATGGAAGTAGAAGGAAATACTTCAGCATTTGTGCTGATCAATACATTATATGGTTGGCTAGAATTATAAACTATTAGAATCAAGCATATGTTTCTAGCAATGAGTTGTCTCTCTTACATAACAGTTTGATTTTAAACAATCATTTGTCTACCAAAAGGATCGAGCAATATGGAGATAATTCTTCACAAACATATAAAAGTCAAGAGCCAGTGTGATCTCCCTCAGGTTTTATTTTTTGCTCCCTCCAAGGAATGGTTGCATTTTGGGAATGGACTTGTCAAACTTAACATCTTGGAGAGTAGACTGACCAACTATGGGTTTGGAGTACACAGAGAGAGAAGTGTTCTTCACCTATTGAGTTTGCATTGTGTAGTCATTGTTTTATATGTACATTTTAGTAGTATTGCTGGGTATTAAAGGGTAAGTCCTAATGTTGAACTCAAGTTAGAAGTAAAAAGGTGATTCCCATATAAATATTATTTTGATAGATTTTAGGAAGAACTGCCTTCTGGAAGTGGCCTTTGTTAAAGTCACCTCTTGGAGCTGGACGTGGTCCTGAATGTAATCACTAAAAAGGGAAGAGGGAAGGGGGAAGGTGCTCTTTACTAGTATGTCCATATTTGGAAGATAGTTTTACATTGTAACCATAGGGTTTTTTGTTTGTTTGTTTGTATTTAGGACAGGGTCTACAGGACCTATAGGGTCTCACTGTGTAGATCAGACTTGTAGTGATTCTCCTGTGTTCAGCCTCCCAAGAGCTGGGATAACAGGCGCACACCACCACACCCAGTCTCAATTGCTATCTTAACCTCCCCCCACCGGGGCAGGGCTAGCTCTGCACACTGGGAATCAAACCCCAGTGTGTCTGCCTAAGTAAGTGCTTTAATCTGCTGAGCTATCAGGCCGGCTCAACCGCAGGTTCTTGATGCATATTTTGGGGAGCACTTGGGTTGTTGTGCACAAACTTCAGGTTGTGTTGCACAACACCCAAGCTTGATAGATGTCCCCAGCTGACAACGTATGATAAGAAGTAGAAGTAGGGAGTTGGGCAACTAGTAAAATCTTCTTGTTAATATTGATTTAAAAAGTAAAACTCATGTTAGATTTAAAATTGTAACACCACTTCTGGGCAGTGAGTCAGGACTTCTCCTTAGGCAGCAGCAGAAGGGAAGAAAGAAGCATGTAAGGAGAGATGGCTCAAGTTTACAATCTAGTGGGAGCTGTCACGGTGTGCATGTGTGTTCGTGTGTGTGTGTGTGCTCTGGTTGCACTGTAGGAAGGTGATAGTAATTTAGTCAGAATGTACCTTCTTGCTAATATTTTAATTGTAAAGATCTGATAACTTGGAAACATGCTGGGTGTAGTCTGTTGCTTTATGTCTCATTTTAAATTGAGCATTAAGGGAATTCAGTATTTTAATTGTAACATCGCCAACACTTTTATCTAGATGTCTGTCAACATTTTCATCATCATGGAAATTTTTGTCTCCAAAATGGCAAAATTACAATTTGGTTACAACAGGCTGAATTGGTATAATATATTCCCAGTTGTCAAAAAATACTTTCACAGTTTGGGGATTTTTAATTGGTGAATATTCATGGTGTATAGCAAAAAGTATGTCACATGTGTGTGATCTCAAGCACACAAAATAGCAAGTTGTGTGCGCGCCCGCAGGACCTGGAAGGATACGCCTGACCGGCCCCTCGTGATGATGCCTTCCTTCTTTCCTTCTTGAGTTTGTTTCCTACAATGTATCAAAAAATTTTTTGATTGAGATGTCATTCACAAACTATATTCTTCACACACTAACTTGTACAAGTCAGTTGTTTTTCACATATTTGTGGAGTTGTGCAACCTTCCGGACAGTCTGATCTGTATTAGAACATGAGTGTCACTTTGGAGCTTCCATAGTTGATAACAGGCACTTTCCGGTGTGCCCCCCCAACTACTGAATCCAAAGGCATCGTTAATTTTCCGTCACTTGCCTACTGTAAACGTTTCATGTAAGTAGAGACATAAAAATGTGGCTTTTGTTTGGCTTTATTCACTTAGCCTAATGCTTTCAAGATTCATCTGCATTTTAACTTGTACTATATTCCCTTTAATTGAGAAAAAATATTCCATTGTAAGGCTATCGAGTGCACTTCCTATCAGCTGATCAGTCAGTGGACATTTGGGGGGTTTCCACTTTCTGATTTTTTTTTAATAATTTTATTGAGAATCAAATAGCAAGGAGGCAATTTCAAAACTGACTAGTAAAACAGTTTCAATAATTAACACATTGCATATTGTTGTCTTCATAATGGTTATTCATAGAACAAGATGCAGATATGATATCCTGTCCACAAACACTATTAGAACAAATCGTTCTATTCATTGGATTAAGAGAAAGTAGCTGTGTATCTATCCT
Organism: Ctenomys sociabilis; assembly: GCA_004027165.1. Lineage (NCBI taxonomy): Eukaryota > Metazoa > Chordata > Mammalia > Rodentia > Ctenomyidae > Ctenomys > Ctenomys sociabilis. Next base: position 7,286 of record PVKA01007764.1, read on the forward strand.
AACTATTTTGAATATGCAGATATGAAATGGTTGTTCATTTGTATCCCCTTTCTTTGTTTAGTTTTGTCAGAGAAGGGTATTTCATTGTCATTTAACTATTGTAGGTGTGTGAATTCAGCAAAATATTCCAATATAGTCCAGTAGCCCATAATAGTTCCATTTTCTGATTTTTAATAAATAGCACTACTAAAATTTTAGAGAAAAGTTGAAATTGTGGACATATGCTTTCATTGCTTGGGAGTCTAAGTCTAGGTATGGAATTTTTAGGCCAAATGGTAACTTCACATTATATAAGTTTGTGAGGAACAGCCAGGCTGTTTCCCAAAGCAGCTGTACTATTTTATATTTCCACCAGCACCACATGAGTGTCCTGGATTTCTCTACATTCTTGCCAATATTTATTATTATCTGACTTTTAAAAAGAAATCACAGCTATCCTAGTGACTATGAAGTGGGAACTCTGATTCTAATTTGCATTTCCCTGATGGTTACTGATGTTGAGCATTGTTCATTTGCTTTTTGGTTATTTGTATATCTTCTTCAAGGAATTGTCTATTCAAATCCTCTACTCATTTTTCAATTGTTATTTATCTTTGTGTTATTGAGTTATGAAAGTGAAAATGATTCATGTTTATAGAGGAATTATTTCTGGAGTGTAACTCTTCTGGGTAGCTCTTATAATTGCTTTTAACTTTAATTACAGAGGGGCGATGCTCCTCTATCTTGCCATGCAACTTACAAAGATCTCCTTTATCTAATAATTATGGTGGGAGTTTGAGGCATTAGAACTTCTTAGGGGAAGAAGATAGTTCAAGGTGACCCAATAATATATAACACAGAGATGTTTGCCCTATTTGGCATTAGTCTTGGGAATGGATAGAAACATTCAGCCTACATTTGTCAGGGAGTTATGAGGAAAAAAATTATGATTTTTCTGAATTTACATTTTTCTCTAAAGGGATACATCATGACACAGTTCTGTTTATTACAAAGAGCTAAATACTGAGTTACACCATTATAATATATGTATTTACATATAATGCAGAATCTGAAATAAATTTAAGGGGGCTGGTATATATCATTTTAAAGAATATACAACAGCAGTAGCATTTAAAATTCTAGAGTGTCCAGAAAGATGAGCCTGCTTTATAATTTTTCTCTATGCTTTGCCCTTTCTTAAATATACAGTTTCAAGTTTGCTTGGTATCAAAGTTGTAACATCTGTTTCTTTTGTTTATGCCGACAGATCTCACAACCATTTAGGCTTTCACAGGAAATGTTCATGCAGATGCCAACCAGTTGTGGGCAATTAGTTATGTAAGCTCCAAACAGGCTGAGCCTGTGTGCACTTACAGACAAACATTTCCATCCCACCTACAGATCTCCTTCCTTTATCTTCTTATCTCCAATTTGTAATTAAGCCTCTCTATTGCATCTTGAGCAACATTTTGGTATGAATAAGATTCTCAGAAGGGCTGAAAATATGTGTAATTTTAAAACCCCTCAACCACTCATTTGGTAGATTTGACTAGACAATGGATTTCAGAGGGTGCTCTCCAGCACTGAAGAATACATTAAAAAAAAAAAAAAAAAAAAAAAAAAAACCTAGTCTCAGCAGCTACAGAAATCCCTGCCAGGGCGGCATTTTTTTATGTGGAATCAGACCCTAGGTTAACTATGCATTGCACCATTTTTATTACAATGAAGAGACATCAGCTTCTTCTAGTGCAGAAACCTCAGATTCTCTAAATAAAAGGCCATTTGGAATGCAAACATTTTAATTGCCTCACATTTGAAAGAACGAAATACAGTTAATAATCTCAGTTGAATGGAGGAAGAAAGTAAGTCATAAGATTTTATTAAGCTACATTTATTTATCTAGATAGACTGATTTTTAGATTCTTTATCAAAATCTGAACTTAAGAAGTCAGGCCTGTTTGATTTTTTTTAATTGTAATAATTTTTATACTCTTTATACATGTCTTTGTTTCTCTCATGAAGTCAGAAAAAAGAGAAAACAAAGGAGAGGCAGAATAAATGTAGGAGACTCAGTAAGATGAGAAAGGAAAGAAAAAATAAGAAGAACAGGAGGAGGAAGGGGACAACGTGGGATGGGAAGGTGTGAAACACCCATCATTATATCCCGCAGGAAGAAAGCCTGGTATTGGTAAGGTTGGAATACTTTTAAAACTATAGTAAAAAATAACTGAAGCCAATTTATGCTGAAGAGTTTCATGTCTTTGTATGTATAAAATGAAAAAAGGCATGACACATGACTGCTTTGCGTTCTTACCAGTTTGTAGGGTTCTGAGTAGCCAGGCAAAGTTGAGCTGAGACAAAATTTGCAAGCTTTATCTGTGATCCTGAGCACTCGGGACGCTTGCTTTCTTTATTTGCTGTGGTTCAGCCTTCTACCCCTACACCCTCTAGGATTCTCTCCCTTCCTTAATTACTAAAGAAATCATTTGCTAAATGGTTATATGTGCATTTGATTAAGTGGTTAAACTGTAATTGAAATCCATTACAACACACTAACAATATGGTCATACATTTGTACTTTAATATCTAATTACAAAATAAAGGCTTTTTCCAAGGATAAAGTCATTTTCAGTTTAGTAAGTTGGTCCCTTGTTTCCCTATAAATATTTTAGAATTCAATTCTTTTTTTAAAAAGTGAAAACAGAAACAATTACTAGAATTTTGATCTTGATTATATCTGTAGGGAAATTTAAGAAAGAATTAACATCTTGAAATACTAAAATTTAAAAATGAACATGCTTTTCTTGCTGTTGATGTAAAACTTCTGCAATTATCTTTGTGTTTCAAAGGGGTGGTCTTCACAGCTTTGTTACAATTATGCCTATCAACCTCCTTGCTCCAGGGCTTTCCATTCCATGCATTTAGTGGCCTTTGACCACACCTCCAGGGAATGGGTCTGGGTCTGGGTCTGGAAGGAAGCCTTGGCCTGCCACACTTCCAGACCTTCCCTTTCACTCTGAGGTCCAGCTTGTGGTGGCTGTCCCAGTCAGTGACACGACAGGTGCAACTGCATCCAGTGAAGGGCCCCTCTAACAGACACTCGACTCTAGGGCTCCTCATTACTCTGCCTCAGAATTTCTCAGCAGCACAGTGAAGTCTGACTTCCTACCCAATCTCACTTCCTTTCCTCTCTTGGGTGCCAGACAGCCCTGTGGTATGTCTGAAGTCTTTTCTACCTACTCACCCTCTCTTCTCTTTGTCAGGCACAAAGGCTTCCTCCAACCCCTTGTGCTTTTATTTTTGGTTTATTCTCAGGTGATAGGAACTGAGAAAAAGGAGCTCCCTTTATTGCTTTAAAGAAGTTCCTATCTGTTACCAATTTATTAATATTCTGTAAGTCATGAGAAGGTGAGAGAGAAAGGGATCAAACCACATAAGAGGAAGGATTAGCTTTTAGTAGGAGAAAGAGAAAAGGCAAAGGGTATGCCTTCAAGTACATTTGAAGGTGTAGAGGTGGGATTTCTGATAAATTTAGAATAGAGGTAGGAAATAGTCACAAAGGTAATCCATACTTGCAAGTCTGCTGTGGGCTTAAACTGAGGGAGGAGAGAGAATTTGAGATGGATAACACTTCTGTGATTCTGATGATTACAGCAGACTAACTTATGGTTCTACGATTATTAAGCTGGACTGAATGTTAGTCACAAAAAAGGCAGTGTCTTCACTCTCTAAGAAAGAAGCCAAAACTTAAGACTTATCTCAAAACTCACCCAGAGGGAAAAGAATGGATCTACGGTAAGTTCAATAAAGACCTCTGAGAAAGTTAATTTATATAATACTCGACTGAATTCTGCTCATCCCATGAAGAGTGAAGTATCAGAAACAGTGTTAGCTCAATTCTGCAGAGTTGCTATGATATTCAATGCATTTACTAAACAGCTTAGTATTAATTAGGTTAGAATCAAATCATGAAAGACCAAAAGCAATTCTTAGTTTAGTATGGTAGAAATTTAAAGAGAGTGAGTATGATGCCAAGTAGTACTACACTGAAAGAGGCAAACCCACCCTTTGTGTTCACCATGTGTGTTCCATGGTGTGTGCTGTGCTTGTCTCTGACTTGCCGGGTGCGGAGTGCCACTGTGTCTGTGTAGCCTGCGGTGGGGAGGTCCTAGAGTTCCTCGCAAACACCACCTCCCAGTGTCCACAGTGGAAGCTTATGGAAGGCAAAGGGGTAACTCCAGACCTCCAGCCCAGAGTGAGGCTTTGTTTTCTAGTAATGAAGTCAAAACAATCTCATTCTCCTTGCTTTTGCCCTAAGAAAATAGGCTCACAGTGCTCCACAGGGGTGAAAACAAGGTGAAGATGTTTAGGTTGGAAGCCTCCCCTTTTGAGGATGTGATTTATGACCAGAAATCTAAAACTGGTGAAACCACTTCGGTTCCAAGCAGGAGGCTTGCAACCCATATGAACCTTTGCCTCTCCCAGACTGATCCCATTTCTGCAGGTACAGGAAGGGCTCTCTGATAGGAAGGGCCACTGGTGCCCTATGTTGATGAGAGAACTTCTTCCCATCAGAAAAGCCACATCTTTCAAAACTGTATGATTATGGTACGAGCAGTTCTCAGTCATGATTTTTTGATATACTGAGATTTATAAGTTGCTTCTATTCCATATACAAGCTTTGCCTGACTATGATATAGAGGTTACTTTACATATTTTTCTAGAGTGGAGGTCATTGTTTTTGCATGAATTAAAGCTTTATAGTGACACTACTTACTGGCATCCACTTCAGTTACCATGATGGGTTTGGAGAACTGAATTCGGAATCCCCAGGGACAGTCTCCAGTTCCTTTGAATAACCTCACAGTTCGTTCACGAACTACAAAGAAGACACAGAGGGTATTGCTTTCTCTTAATTTCTATATGCTTTTAACTAAGTATATTTTAAAAGCTATTATTGAGTGCTTATTTTATGCTAGATGTAAGACAAACATAAATAATACTAAGTAAGTAGGATCTCATTATCTTCTTTTTTTTGCAGAACTGGGAATTGAGCTCAGGCCCTTGCGCTTGCCAGGGAAGCGCTTATTCCACTGAACCATCTCCCAGGCCCAGTAAGTAGGATCTAATTTAATGTTTATGATATATCATTGTTTTAAGGAAGTGGAAACTGAGGCACAAAAGCCAAACAACTTGCTTGAGTCCCATGATGAACAAGAAATACCACTTGGCACTATTAGAACACCCACAGCTTCACTCTTAACCATGCATGGTACCAGAGCTTCACTACGAAAGCATTGGACCTTCCCAAACCAAATCATTTAGATCCACAGGTAAGTGACATTTAAAGTAAGCATTCATGTAGCAGTTAGAAAATTGAATCTTCATCCATATATTTAGATCTTATAAGAATCCTCCAAAAGCTGGATCGCTGAGCCTTTCAGAACACAGAACAGTTGAGCCTTGGAGCAACATGAATTCTTGGGTCAGTGATGGCAAATTTTTCAGAGACCAAATGCCCAAACTGTGACTCAAAACCCACTTATTTATTGTGTGTGTTTCTCTCTCACAACTTTGTTCATTAATGTGTTTGGTTTACTGATAACCTGAGCTCATTCATGGACCCTCTTGAGTTCATCGTTATGTTTAACTTCTATTTCCCATACTGAGTGCATTTTCTAATTTACATCCCAGAAGGAGGGAACCTCACAGGCAAAAATATCTATTGATAATGCTTATGTCTTATGGAAGGGCATATTCTATCAAGAGAGATACAGACATGGTGAGTATGTTTTTTTAAAACATGATGGAATTTAGTTTCTTATTTAGAAAAATATATAAGTTGAATCATGCCCACATACATAACAAATAAAACATTGTAAGAGGTAAAGTGATCTCAGAAGGTTCATTTTTAAATGCTAATAAAGGTGTCCAATGAAAAATTACAACTCCGGGCCTTAAAGTAATGTGTCATTTATTATATTTAGGGTCAAGTCCACCAGAAAGAAGTCTAACATGATATTGAGAGAATTACTCATCCCCAGTGATTAGATTGACATAATTTACTTGTTGAATTTTTCCTCTATATGTTAATGAATATCTAAAAATAAGAAAGAATAAATGATAATGAAGTGCAATGGTAAGGTCTCTGAGCTCCAGAAGTGAATGGTTAATAGTAGCCTATTATTAGGTTCCTGAGAAAAAGCCAGGTGATTAATTACAAAATAAGAATGCTGATCTATTAATAAGGACAACTTAACACCTTAAAATTAAAATTTAATAGAGTCCCTTTCCTTTAAAAATAGAAATATGTTAAAATTTATCCTTGATGTATTTTGATCATTTGTTCCAGTTTTTCTTTTATATTTTTATATGTCACTTTTCATTTCTCAGAAAGATTTACATCTCCCTGCAGGCTGAAAAGCAAGAACATTTCTTATTGTTGGGCTGTTTTCTTTGCTGTTACAGAATGCCTAAATGTAGAGAAAAGTGTGGACAGAACTAAAAATCATACACGAGGTTAGAGAAACTTGGGAATTTCAAGCAAGGGACAACAATTTTATTTAGAGTGGGAAAAGACCTTATCCGCGTCCTTCATTTCAATCATCACTAATAAGTGGATTTTGGTGAGTATGTCTCTCATGTTTAGGGAATATTGTTATTATAAATTTATATTACTTTGCAGGGTTTGTAAGATGCTTTACCATTACTTTTATTAAATATCCTCTCAGGTATTCTCCAGTAAACCTGTGTTTAAAAACTATGATCGCTATGAAAAAATATCAATGGTGAAAAGCTTAGTAGCTTCCCAAGCACATGCAGATGTGGCCACCTCCTTAGTCAAATAGGAAACAAAACCAAGAAATCACGCCTCTGTCTGTTGCATGTTCATCGTGCTCTGACAGAAATCACGCTCTCCCAAGTATTTATTGGGTAAATGTGTTTTCAAGATTTTTATGTATACCAGGAATGTAGCAGAAACGATAGACCACAGATGATTTTTCTCCTGGAGACCATGTGCTGGATACTGTCTGCCAGAATTGGTGCACCATCAAAGAAAGGAGGGCTAACGTCCTTCAGATGGGCTCTGGGAGAAAAGTTTGTCCTTACCAACTATCTGAAAAAATGCATTAGTTTTCTTCTGCCATTGAGTGAAGCTTAATAGAGGTGCTGAGAAGTGTTAGTGCATTCCAACTACAAAATTATGTCCTTTGTGCTGTCCTATGCCTCTGGGGAAAATGCTGATATTTGTTAATACAATTTTGTTCGGTGTTTGGCTGAGACTTGTTGGATCCTAGTAGAATTTAAGCGACTGGGAAATGCAAAGACTTAGGAATTACTCTTTCATCAGCATTCGCAAGGTTCTTGTTAACTAATCAGGGCAAAAAGAAAATCAAAAATGCTATTTTTGACCCCTGTGAAAATCACTTCTAACATCTGCATTTGTTAAGACTTTGTGTTCCCTCTAGGTCTCTCTCTCTGGATCCCAGCTCCTTCGTTTGACAGATCCATTACCCAGCAGATATTTGTTTAGTGGAGTATTTTTACTGTACTGGTGCAGATCAAATTAGGCTGGTAGCTTTGTTTCCATATTTCATGAGACTTAAGGTGAGTTCTGCCTACAAGGTTGTTTCTTTGCATTTGGTTTTGCGATCAGGCAAATTGATTGTCAACAATGTGTATGAAAGAATAAGCAATTCACTAAAGTCTTTAAACGATGGGCTCAACTGCAGAGCTTTCCTGCGAGAGAAAAGACAATCAAACTGTTTTGTAACACATTCCCCTCCCACTCTGCAGACAATTTTCTTACACTTTAAGATTTATAGTGCTAGTTCCCTTGCCACTGTCTAGTGCATAATCTATATGTGCCACAGAGCTGCGGGGAAGTCACAACTGAACGTCACTGTTGCATAGACTATGTGGATGCATCATCAAGTACCTTATCCCCTTGAAGGACACTTCCTGAGAATCACACTGTTGCATGCAAAAATTCAAACAAAGGGCATATATTTCTAAAATATAACACAACTCATACACTGAGTATAGCCTAACATTTCTATGTAGCTCCAGAATACAAATGATACAAAGCTTTATTTCTCCAAGTTTTAAGATGTTAAAATCCTGACACTAAGAATCTTCCTTTCACTCTGTTTTTTCCCTGTGGTAATACTCAAGTAAAAGTTAAATGTAGAATTTTTGTCATTTTAAGGCTATTCATAAAGCTTAAATGTCTATCTTTTACTGTTATGATTTATTTTATTTGGGTTAGAATACAGTATGAGGTTTTTAAACAACATTTTTGAGTGTACTCAAAATGGTAATAAATATAATGTCATACCTCAGATCTGATCATTTTGGTTCACTAGAATTTAATGTCTCTCCTTAGTTTTTACAAATTTTAAGAACAGTATTCTCATGTCTAAAGTTCTGGATTCAGAATCCTATGCTTACTTTTTAGTGGTGACTATTTAACCTGTTTATGCTATGATATTTATGTAAGTAAGAATTGTGACATTAATCCTGATCTGTCTGCTCCCCTGGATTAGAAGAAGCCTGGATGATGAGTAAAGTGTGCTGCTGGGTGTGTGGCTAGGTCACAGGGGTGTGGACCTGGCTGCTCTACAGGCCCCTTCCCCTCCTGCTTCGCTTCCTGGCCACCATGAACCGAGCGGCTCTGATCCACTGAACTCTTCCACCATGATGTCCCCACCTTGGTGCCAGGCAAAGGAGACTGAATTTCTTGAACTCATGAACCACATTCAACGTCTTCTCCTTTAAATTGTGGGTGCCTGGAAATGGCCTTTTCCACACAAGAGCTAGCACAAGTTTTCTTAACTTGAAAATAAATCCTCACATTCTTCTATTTGTGTGCATAAAAACTCATTTATATTTGCATTTTTCCTCATTAAATTAGTCCACTGTTGGATTTTATAGTATTTATAAGAAAAAATCCTACAGATAAAACAAAGAATACTATGTACGATTAAATTTTATCTGCAGCTGCACAGCACATTTTCATGCCTGTTCTGAAATTATTAAGTGCCCTTTTGTATAATCTGACATACTTTTAAGCCTTCTCTGTGTGTTTCCTCAGCAACTCCCCCACATGACTTGAACCTCATAGTAGGTATGAGGCTTATTGAATGCATGATTGTATTAAGATGTATTTTCAACCTGAAGCTTTGCTTGAGCTAAATTATTTGTTAAATTTATTTATACCAATCAAGCAAAAGCTTGATTTACATTTTTTTCTTTAAAGATTGGACTAAAATGTACTTGATGAGCTTGGTTGTGATTGGTTCATATTCCCCCAAACTATCAAGAAATTATACATAAATATTAAATAAGAATATAATTATATATTATAAATATAATTTTTCCCCAAACTGCACCCAGGATTCCAGTTTGGCAACTTCAGAGTCCTGCACTGAGTCCAGCTAAAGACGCCTCAGTGCATACCTATTGTACCGTGTTTGTGGTATCCTTACCAGCTACTGGCCGCGGCTTCTTACTCAGACATCGGGGGCTGTCTTCAGGATCCCCATCATCGCCTCTGAAAACCCATGCTGCTGAGTGAAAGTTCTCTGTGTAGAATCCTTTCTCTTCAATATCAACTCGAAAGCCAAAATCCATAAAAGGACCATCATCTGAGGTAACTGAGGAACAAATCAAACAAAAGGGTTAGCACACCCTTCTATGCACCCGTAAGAAGGAGGATCCTAGAGGCTGGTGCTCCAGGTCAGCAAAGAGCTGAAATGCAGACAGTGTATATTGGTGAAGAGTGATGTCTTTGAAAACATGTAGCTAAGGATACATTATAGGTCTCTTGGGAAGAACTTGTATGGTCCCAAAATATCACAAATCAAAGCAAGTGCTATTTCAGAGCCTGTGGAATGAGTGACTATGCACTAGAAGTAGCACTGTAAGTCTTTTTGTCAAGAAAAAATATGGGGAGAAGTATTTGTTTCTAAGACTCATATACTAGTACTTAGTGGTCAAAATGAAACCAGACAAGACTAGGAATTACTTACCTTTCAGAGTCCATTTCAAAAATACCAAGAGTAAGAAAAAGGACTAGTAAATTCACAACAATGACCAAGCTATGTCTGTGTTTGAAGAAGGCATTGCAAAAACACCCAGGAAACTCACTATGATCTTATGTGAAGAGAAAAACATAAAGAAGTATGTAAGGTTTTATCTAGCAGTTCTTGTCACATCAAAAGTATTCTGTGCAAGTAGGAGCATCTTGGCTAGTGTCAAAGCCATGCCAGTAAATGAAATAAGATCATATGTGAATTTTTGAGGCTGATTTGGGAAGTTAAAATCCGAATAAAGTTGTGTGCTAAATCTTTCAGTCTTTTGAAGAGGCAGAATCAGGGAGCACCCCTTCATAGCCAAACCATGTTTTCATTTCTCAAAGACCACAAAGGCAATCAGTGCTTGAAGACCATGCACTGATTATTAAGACCATCAGTGCTTAATAATTCCTAAGAAGAAAAGAACCTCTTATCCTCTTTTAGCTTCTTTTCACACATTGCCATTACTCTGATGCCTTCCTCTGAAAAGTTCTAGGTAAAGTCCTCTCCCTTTGCTCTCCCACCACTGGGCAGTGGTCTTGGAGACTTGAGGTCTGGTTTGTTAGTAACATGAGGCCCCAGGAAGGATGTGTTTTCTGGTAGCACTGATTTTAATCTGGAGAATCATTTCTCATCGTTTTTATCTTGTCCCTAAAAATTTGCACCATTGGTTTCTTTGTAGCGGGTAGAAAATGATAAATATTATATATTGTCCTGTCCATTTGTGTACTGATAAGCTTATGAGATTTTTAGCTCATAGGTTTGTGTGACTTGTGTAAGAAGTGTCTGGTGTGGTGTGTTGACAAAGGATGCAAGAACATAGTATCTTGCAGACAGTCAAGAGCAACCCTTAAATATCTTTTATTCAAATCCAAATATCTTCAATGACTGTCTCATTTTTAAAAATTGACAATTATTTTGTGCTCTGCATGCAATTGCACTGGTCATCAACCTTTTATGTGGTTTCAGGTACATTCATTCATTTATTCATTCACTCATTCATTGACTTAAATTGAAATAAATGTCTCATGAAAGTGTGAATTTGTGTACAATGTGGGTGGAAGGAGAAATGAAGTAGGAACTCATGAGAAAGTAAGATAATTCAAAAGAATACAATGATTCTTCCTTGGGGAGTGTTATGTTTTGTGTATACATGTGGTCTCCCCCACACCTCCGAGCCCTGCCCAAAGCCTCATGCCATCTTGGGGCAGCTTCTGAAGTTTGTGAAAGATTAATGTGGGTGTGGATTCTGCACCTACCTTGGGATAGGTAATTTGCATTACAATGTAAAGATGCCAGCTAGCTGCCTAAGCTGTTGGCCTTCCCTTTGCTCTCTGCCATGTGCCGCTGTGCCTTGGAGCCAGCTGAGTGTGGGCCGAAACCTCCATTAGCTGTGGCTAAATAAACATTTCTTTCCTTCATTTTGGGTGTCCGATATTTGTCCCAGCAGCGAGAGAAGAGTGACGAAGATGAAGTATAGATTAAAGGAGAATATAGTAGGCTTGACCTTGTGGAGCATGTAAGCTTAGCATGGGAGAAAGAAGACAGGAAGGACAAATAAACACAAGAGGGACAAACAGCCTCCAGTGTGAAGCAGGTGTAGTTTTTTTATCCTTATCCTACAGGTATGAAATCGGAAGTGTAAATTACAAAGCTTTTCATTACAAACATAACACTATAAGTGAAAGTTTCCACACCTTATGTCACAAGAGAATTCATAGTCAAGATACAGGTACAATAAAAGCACTCCCTGAAATTACTTTCAGGCTGTCTGTATATGAAACATAAATAAATTTTGTGCTTTGACTTGGATCACACTTCCAAGACGTCACATTCTGTGTATACAAATATTCAAAAGTCCAAAATTGGAAATATTTCTGGTCCCAGACATTTTAGTTGAGGAAAATTGAGCCTATCTTTGCAAGATAGGTCATGTTGATCGAGTAACTAACTTATGGTATACAAAAATAAAAGAGGATAACATAGTGGAATATTATGGAATGATAAAATTAGAATGTAAATGATACAGAATGTTGTGGGATACATTGTGCGATGGCTTGTGTCTGGATGTTCCCAAAGCCTTATGTGGTGAGTAGGGTGGACATTTTAGGGGTAGCTGAATCTAGAGTTTGGGACCGATTCATGGCCCATTAGTGGGAACAAGGACATGAGCACTATATCTGTCCTAGGGTGGGTATCCTGAATACAATATAAGGGACAGAAACAGGTTGGTTTCTCTCTTTTCTAGTGACTTTTACTGTCTTCCACCTCCCTCAGCTGTTGTCCTTCAACATGTGTCACCCTACCTTTGAGTATGGATTGAAACCTCTGCAAGCTGTGAGTGAAACAAAGCCTTTCCTCCTTTAACCTCACAGGTCAGGTATTTTGTCTCAGCAATAAGAGAAATGTTACAAAGACTTTGGAATAAAAATTATGAAAACTTTAGAATATAATAATATGAATTAGACTTTAGGGTTCTTTGTTTCACATACAGTATTTCAAAAACCTTTGAGAATCTTTTGTTTTCACTTCCTGGTTAACTTCGAACATGACACTTAATTTTAAAATATAGGAAAAGGAAACCAGAAATTATGATAATTTATTGACCTATCTTTCCAAGCGATGAGGCTGAACCCAAGCTTTTCTGTACAGCTTTAGTGCTTGCTAAAGTTACAGAAACTGTGAAGAATTTTATAGTATTTAAGCATTTTTCTCTTTGATTTATTTTATATTCTTGGCCTTAAAAAATTCAGTAACATTTTAATATTTATGAATGTAACTTACACAGATGTCTAGGGCCACTGATTTATCACTGTGATGCTTGCTTTCAGCCTTAGCTGCACGTGTTGGGTATGCAGTCATCTTCCTTTCATGTAAAGGTCTGAGGGTAGGACTTTGAATTATAGTGATATTTGTTTTTATCCACACGCATGAGACTGTTACAACAGCTCACTTATTTATTTACAAACAGATTTGATTATGTGGATGAGCAGCCCTCTACTCGTTCAGTTACCGGGACAGAGCTGATCAACACTCTGTTACATAAACCGAGACACAAAACCTGTGTTAAAATCCAATGAAGCAGCCAGTCTCACACCTGCAGCAAGCGCAGAGCCGCGCCATTTCTCAGCATCTGTCCCCGCGAAACTTTGAAATATAATCCCAAGTGTGTCTTTGACACAAAATTTTGCCACTAAAATTAGTTTTTTTACATGCTTGCAACCATGGGCTCCAAGCCGGCATCCTAGCTTGACACGCGCGGCTCGGCAGCTAGGCACTGCTGATTCCTGCTGGCGAGGCCCTCTTCCCGTGTGCCTCAGAAAACCCATTAACTAAATTGAAGACGAAAATATAGCACTTAACTCATAAGGTCACTGGGAGATTGAGTAAACTAATACATCATTAGTTTCCATTGTAAATAGTTTCCAATGATGCCTGCTACAAAGTAAGCATGCCATAATCATTCATATTAAAAACTGAAGTTTTTCTGTTCACTTTCTTTTAAAAAAATTTAAAAATGCATAATAATAATAAAAAGGCATTATAAATAATACAAAATTTCACTAAACAAAGTAATAATAATTCGACAATGGTTGCTATATTGCTTCCTTTCTTTCTTTCTTGTCTTTTTTCTCTTTCCCCTCCCTTCTCTTCCTTTTTCCTTCTTCCCTTCCTCCCTCACTCCTTCCCTTCGTTTTTCTTCTGTCTTTCTTTTCCTCCTTCTTTCCTTCCCTCTCTCCTTCCTTTTTCCTTCCTGTCTCTTTGTCTGTTTTCTTTGAACTTCTCTTTCTCAGTAGCAACTAATATTTGGAAAATATATTTTCAAAATAATTTTAACAGCTGAACAAAATAAGGGAATTGCTGCCAAGTATCCTCATGTAATTACCCCAGTTGTTCCACATCTGTTTGTGATACAGCAACCATTCTAGATTATAAAATTTAGTGCTCTATTTTGCAGACCCTTCCTGATTCCATTTACAGCCTTCAAATTATTTACCTAGTGTGCCTAAGTCAGCATTCCCCACCGCCTAGATGGATTGATCAACTGTGTCCACACTCATAAATATGTCACTCCTAATGTTTTTTCCAGTTATTACGTAGGAAGTCAGAGATGACTGAGATTAACAGAGTGAAAAACACCAGCTGTAATGATGCTCGATAAAGCTGTCAGGTTTTAAGTCATGGATTAGTAGCATATCCTGACTCTATAAGTGAGATAAAATTTAAACCACACATTAAACAATGCTAGTCCCAGCAGCTCTCAGTGAACTGCAGTCTTTACTGAAAAGTTCCTGAAGAAATACTAGATGCCTTGAGTATGCAAGTGGCTTAAATAAACTGAAAAATAGAAATAGCAGACAATCTCTTGTGTCTCATATGAAATAAATACTAGTGTTTTTATTCAAAACAGAATTCACCCCAAAGGAAGTATAATTTTGGTTAAAGTGATTATGTTAGTTTGACATAAAACTTGAATTTGTACAAGTTACACAGCCAATTTCTGTGTTTTTCAACTGAGTACTACTGGTTAATGTTCCAACTTATTTGCCATAAGGAAAAAACCCTTATTTGCAGTATTTGCCAGGTTCTATTATACAAATACTCCTGTCATGGCAAATTTCAAGCTACCAACCTACAGTTGAACCTGCAGTGTTAAAAGACTGTACTCATGCTGGCCTTGCCCCTGGGGTGGACTGAGGCTGCAACAGAGACTGGGCATGGTGGTGCCCACCTGCAATCCCCGTGCTTGGGAGGCTAAAAATCAGGAGGATCATTACGAGTCCAGTCTGTGTAGTGAGACCCTGTAAACCTTGTACTAAATACATTAAAAAAAAAAAAAAAAAAAAAAAACCTATGCTCAGTCAGCTTTTCTGAGCCACTGCAAGGTGGCTCCAGCTCCTATGATTGCTTCTTTTTCTCAGAAAATGCAGAGCATGCATGAATGCTTAGGTACACTATTGGAGAAGGATTTGACAAAACAAGATAACATAGATTGTACTGAGAGGCCAGGTACCTGCTGGGCACAATGAACTAGAAAGGATCCATACTATTCACTGTGGTACAAGAGGGTCATCTGTAGTTGGTTAAACATTCAGCCTGCTTTATTCATTTTATTAAAAGAAAGTTTTCATGTGATGTTATATAGATGTTTATTTATTTATTTATTTTTCCATTTATGTATTTGGTACAGGGTCTCACTACATAGCTTGACTCATAGTGATCCTCCTGTTTTCAGCCTCCCCAGTGCTGGGGTTACAGGTGTGCACCACCATGCCTGGAGTTAGGCACTGACTCAGAGTACCTGAGGAGCAGGGATGGTGCAGCATGTGGGACTGGGGATCAAACCCTTGTCCCTGCACTTGCCAGAACAGGAGCTTAGTCCACTGAACTATCTTGCTGGCCCTTGAGACATTTATTGATAATCCTAAATACTATATCTTTTGAATAGTTAGAAGATAAGATTTTGAACATTTTCTCCAAAAAAATATATTTGAAAACACAGACATGTTTAAACCAATTAAACATTAATATATATATATATATATTAATATTAATGTTTAATTGGTATATATATATATATATATATATATATATATATATATATATATATATATATATATACCAGAATGGCACATGGTACTCATAAATATGTACAGTTTTTATGTTACTCTTTGCTACTGAGTTGGGAAGGAGCTGATTACTATAATGTTGGTTGATTGATGAGAACCTTGATAATTTAGATTACACAGATTCAGTGGTATGAACTGCAGTTGAATTTCTTTGTAATATCCAAAGGGGGAATTTCAAGGTCTAAGGAACAAATCAGAAGAACACAGAAACCAATGATTATGGGAGTTACGGGCAAAGCGATGCTACACAAGCCCCACGTGGCTACAAGGCCACACATACACCTTTGAGGCAAAGTGACATTCAAGGGAAGTTTCAGGTTGTTTGCCATGGGGATAAACTCTCTCCTCTGGCCCTCCTTTTATGTCTTCAGGATATGTTATACTCCTCACTTTCGGTCTTGTGTAGGTATATTCTTTGAGGGACCTAGAAGCACAGGATCAGTGGTGATTGCTATATAATTAGATGTGTAATGGAAAATTTGTATTCTTCCAGAAAAGACATTAAATGTTCAAAGGATGGCAGTCTACTAAGTAGTCTAGAAAAACCAAGAAAAATATCAATAGCAGTCAAATCAAACCCAGTCTAGAGCATCTAACTTAAAGTAATTTCAAATGCTTGCGTAGGGAAGATTAGATAACATTGAAAACAAAACTACTTTTTTAAGTGTAGACACTAAGAACCAAAACAACGTATGAATATACATCTTCCTTTGTCAATTAATATGACCTTATTTTACAGTCTAAGCACAATTTTGCTTTTCCAAAAGACTTTTGGCCTGGCAAATAATTTATCATTTATTTTAGGAATTTCCCTAAATCCATCAGATTTTCAAAAGAAACTGCCGAGAGCTTATTTCTTTTGATATTTTTTAAACCACCACCAAAGTTCTTACTTTGTAATTTCCCTCAGTTCTAAACTGTCAAATCATGACCTTTGACTAATTCTAATTGAACTCTCATATTGAAATGCCTGCCTTTTACCAAATTTATAATTTTTAATCAAATATGATTCTGCCTTTCTTCTTGGGAAAGGAGTCACTACCAAAACAATATTCTCCCTTAGTTCTACAGGCAATAAATAGGGTTAGGGTTACAGTTAGGATCAGGGTTAGGGTATGCCAGGAATTTAGGTTGCTTATTGCAACTTAAAGAATTCTTACATTAAATAAAGCAAAGGTCATAGAAAGTACTTCACTACCTGACTATGTAGGATGCTCAATTGTAGGCAGACATCAGGTGATTGGAGACTAAGTCAGAGAGTGTGAAAGAGTTATAGTTTGGATCATATGCATTCTCCAAAGGCTGGTGTAGAATTCTTGGTCACCAGCTGGTGGCTCTGTTGGAGGCAAAAGGACTTCCTGAAGGGAAGCTGGGGGCTCGTTGGAGGAAGCTGGGTCACTGGGGCGTGCTCTTGATGTATCTTCTGGTTTCTGCCTTCCTCCTGTCTATCTTTGCTTGCCTGTGTCTGTGGTAAAACAGGCTTTGCTGTTCTTCATCATGTTTTGCCTTGCCACGCAGGTCCAGAGCAATGGGGACAAAGCCACCATGGCATGAAAACGTCAAAACTGTGGATCAAAATAGATTTTTTTTCTCTTTGAAGTTGATTGTTCTCAGGTATTCTGTCACAGTGGCAGAAAGCTAACATGGCACTCTGTCAAAAATTCATAAAGTATTTGAAGAAGTCTGCATAGTAATAAAAAGAAAATGAACCCAGAAAATATGAAACATGTATCTGAGGAAATATTTGACAGATTGATTAAGTAAAAACTGTATATAAAATAATATTCCTGGGGGAATTAAATTGAATTTTTTTTAAAAAAGAGCCACTTAGGTGTTTTAAATTTAAAAAATGAAGTTGTTGAGATTGAAGAAAAAGCCAAAAAGAGACTGAAGAACAGGAAGGAAAGACTCAAATGGGAGGTAAAAGAATTGCTGAGCTAAAAGATAAAGCTAAAGAATCTCTCAGAATATTGCAGAAAGAGAGGACAAGGTGAAAGGCACAGGTAACAAGTTGAGGCACATGGGACCCAGGTGCCAGAGCTTAAATGTTTATCTGAAAGGGATGGCAACAGAATATAGAAAGCAAATGAAATATTTGAAAGAACAATATCTGACAATTGCGAGTTAAAGAAATATATAATTCATAAATATGTAATTGTCAAACATGGAGCAATATTTAATATACACACACTGAATTACATAGAAAAATATTAGAAAAATAAGGATACAGATAAAACTGGAAAAACAACCAGAATCAATGCTGGATTCATAAGGCAAACTATGGGAATCAGATTTGGCTTAAAGTCTCATCCCACCACTGGTGGCTGGACTGGAAGAACCAGTTTCCTCCCTAACTTAAAACTAGACTTTACACTGGGCCTTATGGCCACAGCTATAATCTCAGCACTCCAGAGGCTGAGGCAGGAGGATTGTTGACAGTTTGAGACCAGCCTGGGCTACAAAGTGAGCTTGCGGCTAGCTTGGATGGGGTATAGCAAGACCCCATCCCACAAAAGACAGAATGAAAACAAACAAACAAACCTCTAGAATCTACTTCCTATAGAAGTTCCCTGAAAAAAAAATCATTAAAAGATTCATGTAGGAGTAGAAAAATAAATCATTTTAGAAATACTTAGTACAGAAACAGCAATAAGGAAAAATTAATGAAATATATATTATTAAAATATTTCTTAAGAATATACCAAATTCCAGAATACATCAACAACATAATTGATAAGGGGTGGGTGGAATAGGAATGGAAAGAAATGAACGTTAGAACTAATACCCTCAAGGAGGTATTTTAAGGATCTGTGAACAATAAGGATGATGAAACTGCTCTATATGGTAGCATATGCAAATGTAAACATGTAAGATTCCAGATACTGGGTCCTCGCTGCTAAATAGGAAGGAGGAACTGTAAGGCTGAGACTCTGACCAACTGCCAAGAATAAAATTTATGCAGACAAGGGCCAGTGAGATAGATCAGTGGACTAAGTGCCTGCCCAGGGGCCAGGGTTTGACCCCTGGCAGGACATGCTGCCCTAGCCCAGCCCCCGGGTGCACTGAGCACATGCACTGAGCCAGCCACCAAGACGGGCAGTGGTGGGACACACTGTAATTCCAGTACTGGAGTGGCTGAAAACAGGAGGATCACTATGAGTCTGAGTTGTGCAGTGAGACCCTGTACCAAATACATTGAAAACAAAATAATCGTCTGGATGAGACAGAGCAGTGAAATTGCATTCTTCATTGTTCAGATGTTGAACATGTGAACGTGTTGTGTTGGTGATAACACAGTAGGGGGTTTAATTATTCAAATTTCTTGTAATCTTTGCCCACACACTCGCAACTGCTTTCGAGCCCTAAGCTGTGCCAGGTCTCTGATTCCGAGTGAATCGCACCACTACTTTCTAGAGCTGTTCTTGGGCTGGGCATGTAGCTGAGTGGCAGCAGCTCCTTCTTGGTAAGCACAAGGTCCTGACTTTGACTCCTGATACAAAAGAGTGTTCCTGTGTCATTCCATCATCTTTCATAAGACAAAACCTAGGGCACTTACTGTCATCTCTTCCTAAAGGCATTCTTTGAGTCACCATCTGTCCTCCCTCTTCCTGTTTTTACATGGATCTCACTCAGGTTTGGTATCAGTGTTTTTTCTAAGATGATTTGTTTTGTGAGCAATATTCAAATTGCAAACACCTATTAGCTTGTAAATACCTTTTGACAACTTTAGCAGTTAGAATCTTAGATTTAGATGAATAATTATGTGAACTAAATGCACTAGTACTCTCTGCAATTAGTATTATTCTTAATTTACATTTCCAATGATAATCTATCTTTCATTGTCAGTTGCCACTGACTAATTATAATGCTGGTTTAGTAACAAAAATTTAATAGGTATTGGAATATTTTGCTGAATTCATGCACCTACAATATTTGGATGGCAATGGAATACCCATCTCTGACTAAACTAAAGAAAAAAAGGTGATATAAGTGAAGGACCATTTTGTATCTGCATATACAAAATAGGATAGATATATAGCTACTTTCTCTTAATTCAGTACGAAGAAGGGTTTGTACTAATAGTGTTTGGACAGGATAGCATATTTGCATCCTGTGCTATCAATGACTACTACAAAGACAACAATATGCAATGTATTAATTGTAACTCTCCTACCAACCTGTTTTTAAGCTGTCTCATCAATTTTTTCTCAGTAAAATTAATTAAAAAATATAAATGTTGTCTTGCTAAAATACACACCTATTTGGAGATTCTTCCTCATTTCAAAAGTGTTAAAATGAGAGAAAGATTCATTATACATAATCAAACATTTTATCTTCTTTTCAGATTTCACATATTTGGGCAAACCAATACAAATTGTTTTCAAGTAGAA
This sequence comes from Ctenomys sociabilis, assembly GCA_004027165.1. Classification (NCBI taxonomy): domain Eukaryota; kingdom Metazoa; phylum Chordata; class Mammalia; order Rodentia; family Ctenomyidae; genus Ctenomys; species Ctenomys sociabilis. Next base: position 27,362 of record PVKA01007764.1, read on the forward strand.
CACAAATTTAATCCAATAAAATATCCTATTCTTAGCAATGAGATGAAGAGAAAGTCTTAGCTGGCACTGTACTTTCTTGAAGGTAAGTGACCAAGTATCCTTTCCTTAATAGGTAACAAAGAGTTGATTATTCTATAAAGGTGTCCATTACCATATTGCCATTTTCAGTCAATGGAGCCTGTGATCTGGGGACAAATGGGAGGGAGCATGGTAGGGTTTGGTAGCTGGTGCCTTTGCTGTGGTTTGGGGAAAGAGACCACAAGTGTACTCACTGGATCCTTCTGTGAGGTTGCTGGCAAAAGAGCTCCCTCCCGCAGAGTTGCACCTTCTCCTGTCCTTGGGCTGCTGCCTCCTCCTGGCCCACTGGTCTATTGCGTCTTCCTGGGAACTGTCGCTGGCTCTACCACCTCTTACAGCCAGTTCCTGGGACAACTTGCGGAGGCTAAGGATTTCCACATTCTGATCTAGATTAAAATACATTAAGTATATGAAAACAGAGCAGGAAATATTCACTCAAAGCAGAAATCACAGATCAGAGAGTAACTATTCAATATATTCATAATTTACTTGCTAAACTTGCATGTTTTTAGAGAAAGATTAAATCTGCACTACTGAGAAGGAAAGTGAGGAAGTGGAGGCAGTGCAGCTAAAATAGATTTATATAGGAAAAGCAGAGATCTCTAAGGTGGATTGCTTCAGGTGGGCTCGAAGCAATAGCATTTCTTGGGTGTGAACAGCAGGCCTGTTATTCCATTAGTTACGGGAAAGGAACAAAGTACCCATAAATTGTTAAATATATATGCTGAATTCTCAGTAGGAAGATATTATTACCCAGATATTATTGTTCATATTAAATGAACTCAGTTACAACCCAGGATATTGAGTTTTCTATTGAACTCTAATACTTATGGTTCAAATTCTATGATTATAGGCACACTCTTCATATGTTGATTCAAACTGGTGAAAAGAAAAATGAAAAAAATACATGAGGGTTTTACTGATTTTATATTTTAATCAAAACTGACTTGAAACACTTTATATCATTCTGAACTACTTCTTCTGTTATCACAAGGGATAGTATAGTGTGTTGCTACAAGAAAGAAAATTACAAAAGACATGATTGCAATGCAAACAAACCCTAAAAATAGCCGAAACAAGGAAAATAAAAAGAAAACCCCAATAGGAGAAGATATAATATTTATGTCATTTGACAGACCAAGATTGGTTAAGATATTACTTGATTTTACATAGATTTAAAAAGAGATCAGCTCTGGGCCTTTAGTTTTATACTACTTCTAGCAGTAAATGAGCTTTTACAATTTGATTTTTGTAAACATCTAATTGTATTATATAAATAATTACTCTGAAAATTACTTAAGAGTGTACATCTTTGAAAATTACATTCTTCATTTTTATATAACCCATTTATATAGCAATTTAAATTCACTTGTCAGGGGTAGGTGAGTGGTGAAGGGGAAGAGTTGTTCTCCATGCCTTCTAATTTTCCTTCCTGCTTTTTATTCTTCCCTATATCTTTGAAAATAAAAAGGATAGCAGCAGAACAACATTCGTCCTACAATACTTGGGACTCTCTTCATTTGAATTTCCATTGTGCTGGTAATTGGAGTTATAATGATGGACAACATAACTTTTGCTTTATGAATTTTTACAAAGCAATGGAACTTTTGAAAAATGCCATGGGCATGAGGTGTGGTGGGGAAAATTCTACTCTGGAATTTTCTTATACACTCAAGTTAAGAATATATCTCTATATATTTCATCTACATGATATAGAAATGACTGCAATGCAAACAAGCCCATCTATGTATGTCTAGAGATGGATGTGTCTCTATCTATCTATCTATCTATCTATCTATCTATCTATCTATCTATCATCTATGTATCTATCTATGTATCTATCTACCTATGTATCTATCTATCTATGTATCTATCCATATATCTATGTATGTATTTATTCATGCATGCATGTATGTATGTATGTATGTATGTATGTATCTATCTATCTATCTATCTATCTATCATCTATCTATCTATCTATCTATCTATCTATCTATCTATCTATCTTATAACATGCTTTGAACTATAACTTGAGAATTGCTGAACTGCAAACCCAAGTACAAATCTTCACCGCTATTGCTCTGCTTGGAAATAATGAGATCTTGAGATTGCAAAGAATATGGACATATTTGGGTCTAACCACTCCCTATATGCCTAATACACTTCTACAAAATTTCCAGCAAGTACTGATTCAAACTAAGCTTCAAAATTTTCCAGACTCAAATTTGTTACTGGGGAGTTAGCATTATTCTTTTACTTAGTTTGACATAAAGTTTGTGCAACACATTGGCTGTATATCTCAGTATTTACTTGCCTATCAGCCTTTCAGGAAATGTTTGTTGGGCCTTTAGAGGAATCAGGCAATTTGCTTGGATTGAAATGAAGGCACTCCAATCTCTTGATGGAATGTTAAAATGTACAATAAAGACATCGTATCAAGGGCTTTTAAAAAAAATGCATGTGTCCCTCCCAGATTCATAGGCTGGAACCTATGATGAAAGGTGATGCTATTAAGGGATGGTGCTTTGAAGAAGTACATCGGTCCTGAATGCCTTCACCTCATGAGCTGGTTTAATGTCTATTGGAAATACTGGAGGGACCCAGCTGATTCCTTCTGCTCCTTTGCCTTCTTCCATGGGAGAACAGAGCCACAGACTGCCATCTGGGTAGCAGCAAGAAGACTAGTGAGGCATCTTTGTCTTGAATTTCTCAGGCTCCAGAAACATAAGAGAAGAGTTTGTTCTCTTCAGAAAATTACCCCATCACTGATATTTTGTAATATAGTGGCATGAGTGATGGACACCCTGAGAGTGAGTGTGAGAGAGAAAGGCAGCCACATCTGAAGCCAGGGGCAGCAGAAAAGGGAGCAGGAATACCAAGAAACAGAGGAAGGTCAGGATGGAACTCACAGTAGGAATGCGCTGGAACTGCTGGGCCTGGGTCCCAGATCTTGTGCATGTTCCAAGAAATACATGTGAGCGGAAAGTTCTTGGTTTTACCATATGTCACCTTATTGGAAATGATTTAATACTCATATTCTCCTATAAGAAAAGTGACAACTTACTACTCAATCTTTTTATTCTTTGCTTGGTGTAAAGCTTGCAGTCCCAAACTTCTTCATATTTCTATTCCTTTCTGCATAGGTATGGCTTCTTAGCATCACTCCTTTTGTAAAAGTTTAAGGGAATAAAATACCTTATCTGTTGCATGGAAATTTTGCATCACATTACATACAAAAGACTAGTTTATTACAGGTAAATCTGTGCCATATAAAATATCACCTACTTATTATCTGTCATTTTCTCGGGGTGACCTGCTTTTGGTTTCCTCATTAAAATTTTTATTAATGACATAGAATTTCTAACTTTTTGGCATATCTCTTACAGTTATATTTCAATCCATTTATAACTGAAGGCATCAATCCCTGAGCAAATACACAAAACACACAGCTTTACCTGGAGAGGAGAAACTTGGTACTGAGCTCTTCAAGGTTCGGAGTGGCATCTGCTCTACCACACTGGCTCTGTTGCCTTCTGTCACATGCCCACACCAATCTCTCATTGATATCTAGTTTAGAGGTCACAGTTTTCTAAAATGCACTGTCTTTTAAATTTTATAATATGAAGATTCATATTTTTTTTTAAATCCAGATATTCAGCTATCCTGAAAGTCAGAAGATCTGGCTGAACTGGACTGCCTTGCCATTCCTTCAGGATCCTCTAGCTCACCAGCATGACATAAATTTCCATATGGAGTTTGGTTGGCTCATTGAAAGCAGACAGTCTAGACTGTAACATGCAATCCAGTGAAAGTCTAAATGTACACACATGGTGGAAGTCACTTTGTAGTTGTGAGATTCAGCAGTCATGTCTAAGATTCTTAATCTAGGTGTATGGATGGAATATGAAGACTATGTGAACCCCTTGGAAAATGTAAGCATCACTGTGTACCTAAAGCAAACTTATAATTGCTGGTCAAATGGTCCAAAGGAGTTAAAGTTCTTCAAAACAATCTATGCTCTTAAAAGTGTATGCCATCCAGACATGAATGTTGACTATAAGGACAGTAAGGTAGGTATACAAGTACTTATGGTTCTCAAAGAATCAAATCTGTGCAAGTGTCTATAGATTTACATTTAATTATCTGTTCTACAACCCTTTTTATTGCTGAACTGTTTGCATGTGTGTTGGTATGTGAACAGGGCAAAACACAAACCTGACATGACTTCCCTGTTACCATTCAACAAGTATTCGTTTAGCATCTATATTATAAGACAGGCTTGTGTAATGCTGTGGATATAATGATAAAAACAGTAACAATTCATACCCTCAAGAAGCCTACATTGTAATGAGAGAAGACAACATAAAAAACAATAAATCATAGAATATATAAAAAGGAAAAATGGAAAAGAGATCATTTGTCTGAGCTACAACATGGACAGCTCAGATAAATTTGTTTTTAATTTGCGAAGGCTCTACTGAGTGTGGTACATGAACAAAAGTTTAAAAAGACATAAACCTGTGGACATTTAGGGAGTAACTGGTACAGATATGGAAGCCATGGAAAGGGTCTGAGACATGATGTTGGCTGTAACATGATAAGAAATCAATAGGTCAACGTAGCTGGAACATAGAGTAAAGGGAAGGGGCTCAAGGAAGACCATTTCAGGAACAGCCTTTTAAGGAACCAGAGAAAGAAAGGACAAGTGGCAGAAATTGTTTAAAAAATATGACCATTGTGAAGTTTACTGCAGTGCAATCTCAGCGGTGGTTGGATTCTGGTTTGAACTATTAATCTTCATAAGGAAATGTGTCTCACTGGGAAATCAAGCCAGGATGGCTCGGGGGTAGAAAGCCATCCTGACGAAGATGTTCAGCCAGGCAAGTCACCAATGACTGTAGCACATTCTGGGATTAAAGTCACTCATGCTTGTGGTGTGTAGGACTGGGAAGAAGAGGTCACGCTGATGAACGGTCTTTGCCGTAGTGTGTCCATATGAAGCAGTTGGCTGTAGGGTTTTTGTACTGTTTTAGAGCATTTGCTTTTTATAAAGCAAGTTTCACATTTTATATCAATATTTACATCATGGGTTAAAATGCTTGTATTTTATGTGTTTTAGATTTTAACTAAATGGTAATAAATTTTTGCTCTTACAAATTTTTTCATTAAAGATTTAGAGCTAAAAAGACAAAGAAGACATAGTCTGTTAAGTTTTATCATTCCAAATTTCATTTCTGAGCATATTGTGTAAGTTACTGGCACTAGGAAGGCATGCTGATTTATTCAAGGTGGCATTTTAATTTACAATATGAGACAATGCTATCATTAAATCTAAAATAATTCGGACTCATTGAGAAAAACAAGGGTGCTGTGTGAAGTGACCAGAATGATACTGTGTTAATCCAAGACTGAAAAACAGACAGACAATATTTTGTACTTAGAGGAGTTTCCATCCTAGCATTCTTAAGTCTGAAGAGCTTCTGGGTTTTATCAATGGTTTGAGCAGGACTAACCAATGCACAAGGGAGGTCAGAGGTCTGCTAGAGGTTAAAGGCCCTGTAGATGGCTCAGTCAGGATTAGCCACGGTTGTTTCTGTTTTTTGTCCTTTGCTACAATTACTATTCCACATAACCTCCCGGGACATGCATAACCCTGTTTCTATAATGCCACAGCAAGGTTTCAAAATACATTTTATTACAAACATATTCTTCCCATTCCTTGAAACATGCTTAGCTTGCAAGAAGGAAAAACTGGTGGATTATTTAGGAGTGGCAAAAGGCTAACATTTCCTACAAAATTGATTTGGAAATATATCAACCTTTTAAAGAGAAATTGATTTTTTTTTTACTTTATTTTAAACTGCAGCCTTGGAGATTCTGCTATGCACTATTTATGGGCGGAGTGGGTGATAATGCAAAGAAGCAGGATGATATATTCTTGCTCATAGTCATCTAATTCTAAAATACTCAATATATCCTTAGCAATAAAGAAAAAAATCCCAAGTAATAAAAATGTCCTTACCTTAAGACTTTTCAGGGCTCAGCTATGTAAAAATATCAAAGGTTAAACATTCTCTCTAGCCCGCCATACCTTGCAAAGTCCCTCTGCTTCTGAGAAGATAGAAGCATACCTATTTGGTGATAGAAATCATATTTATGCTCACCTCCTTCAGAATTTGATTTTCTTGGTGCAACCTTTTGGTACTTTTCTGGCTCCTGTGGAGAACTGCTTGGTCCAATGTTCTTCACGTCTTGGTTACCGTCTTGGTCTATAGCCCTGGGGAGCAGTTTCTCAATAAGAAACAGCTCATCAGCAGCAGTGTTTAGTGGAAGGTCCACTTGAAAACAGACTTGATTGTGAGCCTCCCTGGAGAGGTCTTCAGGATCTCTGTGACACACGTTCTTTAGCACTGGTATCAAATGAAGCTTGTTGTGTTCATCCTTTCTCACAGAACCAGGTGACTCTTCAAGAGTTCTCCTTCCTAGAGGACAATTTGAATCAACTGGACCTTCTTTATCATTTTGAGCAATTAACTTTCTCTCTAGTTCATCTGTTAAGGGAATCATGACTGACCCTTTAGTTTGGCTGAGAGCCTTCTCTGGGTGGTGTGCCTGGACCTCCGGTTGGTCTGTTCTTTCACATCTGTGGCTGATGCTCTGGTGCAGGTCCCAATCTTCTAGGCTGCTGCAAGATACAGGCCTGAGTGTTGGTGTTGGGCCATGCTCAAGCTTCCTTTCCTCAAATTGCTGTGTGTTTTCACAATAGTCACCTTGTAAAATGACTTTGCTATCGGTCACATCACCATTGTCTTTCTCGTGACCTATAACAAACTTGGCACAGTGATTAAAAGAAAATGTATTTTCTGGGTTCCCTGTGGTTTCTGAGTGCCTGGTGGCCCAGTGAGATGAGCTAGATGAGGTAGAAGGCTTCGGACCACTTTTGCTGGAAGAGAATGATGGAACGTGTGAGTCCTCGTGGTCTTCTGCAGGGGGAGTTTTGCTGCCTTTGCACTTGGCATTAGCTGCCTTTTCTCCTGAGTGCTGCCTTCTTTGGGGAGACAAAGAACAAAAGTCAGACTTGAAGCCTTCTTGAATGGCAGCATTGTCAGTAATGGTGCTTAGCAAAGGGTTTTCTTCTCTGCTTTGCTTTATATTTGACTCTGCTGTGATAGCTCCTGAGACATTTAACTTGGTCTTTCTCTCTCTGTCCCCATCCTTAGGATCCTCAAAAGACAGCTTGTTTACATCTGTATTACTTGAACTTGTGTTTGGTAGGCTGTCACACGAAGTAGAACAAATGTTTATGTGAACAGTGTCAGCTGCAGAGAACGGTGACTTGTTGGGAGAAAGCTGCCTAATTTTGAAGTTCTGCTGCGAGATGGAAGATTCTCTCTGGGAATCATTGGAGCCTGAAGACAGTGAGTTGGGCTTGTTCTTCTCTCTCCGAAGGATTGGCGTGATAGAAGCCACAGCTACGCTAGAGTCTCCCTTCTGGGCAGTGAGCACATCAGGAGGAGAGACACGCAGACACTCTGCATTCTGGTCCTTATCTTCATAGATTTTCTTTCCAGTGTGCTTAGCATTAGAATGTGAAGGAGACCTGGACAGTTCTTCAGTGGTGTGGTTGGAGGAAAGGTTTCTGTATTTATTTATCTTTCCTCTTCGTTTAGGATGGGTTATATTAATTGATAGGTTCTCTTTCTCATTCATGTATTTAACTTTAATTTCCTTACCCTGAATGCTTACATTCAGAGAGGGGCTCTCAGTTCTGCTAACTTCTCTTTCATATTTTGATGGCACTTCAAATTTTAATTGTTTTGCCAAATTATTGCTGTGTTTAGGGAAGCATCTTCTAGCAGTGCAGCATTTCTCAACGTGCCTGACAGGAAATAATCGGCGACAGGCTGGACATCTCTTTGTTGAGAACCATGTGCCTGTTTTATACAAAAAGTTTTCCTTGATTTCTACTTGTACATGGAAAGCCTCACATTTCACTTCTGTAATAAATTTACCTTTCTTTGGTTTACAGCCTTCTACTGTGCCTGGGAAATTGTGTAGTGTAATTTTTTCTGATAATGAGCCTCCACAGTCATGAAATATGACCGCTGGCAAGACTTCCTTGAGCTGACGAGAGACGGCCAAAGGCGGATCCTCGCTTTCCCTCTCCCGATGTGTGTTACTGTCAGACCGAGACTGCTTCTCAGCTTTTGGAAGAAGAGAGGAATTCTGCTTTTCATTCACATAAATGGACATCTGTTCACCTCCATTTTCCTTAGATTTCCCTAATGCCCCAGTCTGGTGAAACACAGCCTCTGAGGTGTCTTCTTTGACTTCCTCTTCAACATCTTTTACATTTCGTTGGCACGCATGGCCGGAAGGCTGAGAGGTACCTAGAGAGGAAGCAAAAATAAAATCTGTATCTCTTAGAGCACAGATGTTCCAAATTCTAAAATGGAATGTGATATTCTCTGTAAGTATTTTAGGCACTAGTTTTTCATTCATTTCTAGTATGTTAACATGTTTTCTTCCAAAATTCATTTGTAATGAGCATCTTATTTAAAATTGTTAACTCTCCCAGAGTAAAGACCAACATATAGTTTTAGGAACTAAGGGCTTAATCAAGCTTTATTAAACACAACAACTTGCAACAGTAGGTGAAAGGAAAATTTCAAGAGACATATATGCAAATAAATTTTAAGCTCAGTCTCATGGTAAAGATCAAGTTGTTCTAATCAGATATTTCAGCGCAGTGTTGTACTATGAGCTATGTGGAATGCCCTATCATTTGACATAGTAGCATTAAAAAGAAGAGAATAAACAGGATGGAAGAGAAATAAGGTCACTTCTAGACAGCTGCATACGCTTCCTTTGCCCCAGCTTCCTACTGGAAAGCTTCATGAGTGCAGGTACCTGTGGTGCCCAGGCAAATGGCCAGCCAGTGAGGCACCTGGATTACACATGCTTGGCCAATCAGGGCCAACCAAGTTGTCCTATGAGAAGGGAACCTATTCCTGCTAGATCCCCCTATTTTCCAAGAGAGAACTAGAGTCTAGCTCTAAACCAAGAGTCTGGAATTATAGTTTGAAGTCCCCTAGTTTCTGAGGATTTGCTCAAGTTTCTAAAAACCCTGTTTTATTGAAGGACAATGATGTAAGGGCCACTTTTGGCCCAAAGCCCATCACTTTGCATCCTGTCCTCATTTGCCTTATAAAGGTGCAATATTTTTCTGTGAGACTGTTGATCCTGAGCACAAGGCACCAGATCTTGTGGAAAACACACAGAGCTCATACTCTACTTTAAATTACATCTAAACAAAAAAAGGGGATATACTGAGTTCATTCCCTGGGCCTAAGTTCAATCCCTGGTTCTACCAAAAAAAAAAAAAAAAAAAAAAGGATATAAATGAAGAACGATTTTATATGTTGTATATATCTGTATATACAACATAGTTAGGAGAGATATACAGCTACATTCTCTTAATTCACAGAGAAGAAAGATTTGTGCTAATAGTGCTTGGACAGGATATCGTGTCTACATCTTGTACTATGAATGACCACTAGGAAGACAATATGCAATGTATTAATGATTGAAACTGTTCCACTAATCAGTTTTGAAACTGTCTCATTGCTATTTGTTTCTCAATAAAATTAATAAAAAATCTGAAAGACATATTTGTTAATAAAAAGAAAATAAGCAAAAAGTAATAATTCATAAACATTGGGGAACCAGAAGTGCAAAGTATATTTTTAATAAGATGATGATGCTAGCAATGAGAAATGGATATTTATAAGTGCTACTTAAACATGCCATTAATTTAATATGATTTATATATGCAGTTGTATTTCATAAAATATTTATAATTGTATAAATAAATATAAAGGGTAAATACATTTTGCTTAACAGTGAAAAAAACAACTATACTGAAGTTAGTTGAAGAATTGGTCCATTCCTATTTGTCTCTTTTCTAGCTCAAAAGAAGGGCATCTCTCTTGACTGGAACTGAAATAATTTCCAGTAGGTTTGGTTGCAACCTGAGAGCTGTACTGGAGGAGTCCTGGAAGAAGAGATAAGGAGACACATCTCTCTAAAGCCCATTTATAACAGAGCACAGACGTGATAGCAATGTGTACAGAGTGATGGGCTGGCTTTGGGCAGAGATCACCATGTAGCCTTATAATAACACCTTCTGGTCTAAGCAGTTCCACTTATATCCCATTCCAATTTCATGATTTTACATTTTATATTCCCTTTCAATGAACCACAGTGCAATATCTACAAGAGAGAAGACAGAGCTATAACACACTGAGGACAGACTCTGAGAATGGGGCTCTTCATAGCCCAGGTCTGAATAAATGTTTCATTTAAATTATCACTGTTTATGCTTCATATAATAATGCAGAAGTGTACACCTTATAGCAATAGGTCAAACTTCACAATTATTGTTGTGCATTTGTACATATTTATCTTTCTACTTTCATAGGCATTTGTATGATAAAGAATAAAGTAGAGTGGGTGGTTGTCTATTTTATACGTATTTTTAAACACATTAAATTGGGCTTACCTCCTGTGGCATTCAAGATTTTCCACTTTTTATAAGCTTTTCTTCTTTTCCTCCTCATTTTGGGGAGTTGTGGGACTTCAGTTTTTACTGCCCTTTGAAAGCATCAAATTTGAAATTATTTCCTACTCATAGTTTATATTTAATCAAATTACTTCTTCTAATCATTTGGTAACACTTTAAAATGGCATATTTACCTGGTTGCTCCATAGTATTCATGCATTTTACTGTCATAATTATACCTTGTTTTCCTCTTAATTTCTATTCTATTTAGTGCATTTCTACATACCATATGAACATTCAAATATTATATATATGTATATACATATATGTATATGCACATAAGTTTGTAGACTCATAGGATGCAAGTTGTCAAGTTGCGTTAATTGATTAATACTCTATATTCCATTTTTCTTATCCAAATATAAAAATGTAATTTTTTTTGTGAAGTTAACCTAAGTAGCCTGGCTAAATAATGTTCTTCATTACACAATCATCATTCACACTGTATTTAAATATTATAAGATTGATTTCACACTCTGGCAGAGTTGGCAACTCCTTCTAAAAGACTAATCTTTGCCTTAATTGTGATACAAGAGTTGTATTCCCTGTTGAAGTCTTAGGTAATGGAAAGTGATAGAGAAGATAACTGGGAGAAGGCAGTCCTCTGACTTGCTGGGCATTGCCTCAAATAGGCACCTGCCTGTGCTTACAGCTATGTCTTATTCTATTTGCTCTGTTATATCAGAGGATGAATGTATCTCCAAATATGCAAGGGAGCCAGTTTTCCACAGAGGCAGTCTCTTTGGGCTGTATTTGGGCATGCTGTGCCTATGGATACCTTGAAGCTGAGAAGCTTGACTAACATTTGTTTTATGAGTAATTGAAAGTGGGGCTAGTTTGTGATCAATTTGGGTAAAAAAATTTTCTTAAATCCTTCTTAACTCATTTCTCTTCTCAACCATCTGCCATCATAATATGTATTGATATCACACCCTTTCGGTTCCACAAACTCTCTACATCTCTTTCCTTTGACCATGTTTCTGCTCTAGAAACTTCCAATCCCTTTTTCTTTCTCTCATTAGCACAACTAAGTCCTTCTGGCTGAAATGGAAAACAATAATTGTTCCTTCTCAGGTCAGTGTGGAGACTGGGTTGGTTGGCAGATTAACACATAATCTAATGTCATTTTTATCCCTGTCTTATATGTAACAGATTTTTAAGTTTAAAAAGTGCTTCAGTGGCACTCGACTAGTTATAAATGACTGCTCTGTGATTTCAGATAGTGGGAAGAGAAAGCACTGCCCACTGCACTGTGCTCAGCAGTGAGCACTCTGTGCTCTGGCCCAGAAAACCTGGGTGTCTGGGCTCACTCTGCTGCTTGGCTGGCAGGTCATGCAGTCTCTGTGTGAGGGCTAACTGGGCCGCGCTACCTTGACTGGCTTGGGAGCCATCTAGGCGGTTGGTGGAGCAGTTGGTGGAGCACACGTCAGGGTGTGTCTGGGCGGGCTGTAGAGGTGTAACTGTATCTGGTTCCTTTCCTGTTTTCCTCCATCACTGCTCCCCTGGTCTGCTTCCCACTTACCAGGGGTGAGCAGCCCTCCTCTCCTACACCTTTGTCAACCATGATGATTCTGCAGGGAGCAAACCAACCATGGATGGAACCCCCTGAAACTGCTAGCCACATGAACTGCCCCTGGAGTTGTGGGTGTCAGAGGTTATGCCTCAGCTGTGAGAAAGCTGACAGACAGAAATCGAAGTCGAGCTTCCTTCAGCTCTGAGATAGACATGGTAACAGTTCTTTCTACCTGACAGAATTATTGAGAAAACATATACGAAGATATACAAGGTTCCTGGTATTATCATTATTATTTACGTTGTGTGTGTGTGTGGTGTGGGGTATTGGTCTCTGTGAATCTTAGCCTCTCATACAGCCTGTGCACACATTGACTAAAATACACACATAAACAGCACTCAGCACCACCCTGTTTTGGGAGAATGACCATCATACTAGAGCCACCAGTGAGTGCTCAGAGAAGCGCAACAAAACCACAGATTTTCTTTTGAGCTGGAATGTATAAAGGAAGTTTTCAAGGTCAAGTCTTCCAAAGCTCTCATTTTGCAGGGGAGAAACTAAGACCCAGAATTCCCTTGCTTGCTATGTCTCATCAATATTTACAAACCAGGCCTCGAATCCAGTCTGTTAAAAATTAGGCGGATCCTCTGTGAGAAGACATGCCTATTTATGCAGATGCTCTTAGATTCTTTTGATTACAATAAAAGAACTTTATAGACAATTTGCATTTTAGCTCTGAGAGAGCAAATTTTGTCCCATAAAATCAAATTTACTGTTGTGTGTATACCTCCCACCTGGCACAGTGCCTCACACATTGCAGGGACTTAGTAATCATGCGTGACTAAATGCCTTAGATAGGCAGTGTTGATATGTAGCTAATTATGTTTTTAATAAAATGCTCAAATTTTATTAAAATTAACTGTATTAATTTCAAAAAATATTTAGGTTTCTAAATATATTCTTTACTTTTACCATATATATATATATATATATATATATATATATATATATATATATATATATGCATATATTACTGATAATCCAGAAGATTTTGCTTTTAGCAACTCAGTTGTACACATTTTTTCCTACTAGTCATTTCTTTCCTCTGTTCTTCCATAAGGAACAACAAAATTAGCTGATGGTAATACCTAAAATCACTTGCAAAGGCACCAGAATTAGCCTGTGGGGCAATGTCAATTCCACTTTAGCTCAATAGTGACAAGCATTTCTTCTTGTTTGACTTTTATATATAGCATGGCTTCACCTACATTCTCCAAGCTGATATCTAGCAAAATGAGGGTTGGGAATCGGTGTTCGCTGTTTTGTACCTTCTTTTGTCCCCCAGGACCTTCTTTCTCCAAGATGTTCAATCATTTGTGCCCTCCCTGGTCTCTCGATTCTTCTGGACAGGGATTTATAAACCTATACAGTGAGGCCATAGAGCATAAGCAAAGCAGGCACTCTAAAGATGGCTTAGAACATTAAAGAATTTGATTTTAATTTTTAAAAAATTTCAAAATAGAATTCCATTGGAAAAATCAGACTGTTTTATGCACTTCCTCAGACATGGCTTAGTTCTTAATTTTTAATTTCATGAGGAAACAATTTAATTTTTAATTTCATAATCATTTCAAAGCTTCTGTACAACAACTTCATGAAATTTGTGTGTTTCCTATCTCTAAGATAAGTGTTTTCAACTCTTCCTTCCCAGACCCCTCTCCCCTCTTCTCATACTCTAGAAGAGGACTTTGAGACATATGTCTCAGGAAACAGAAACTTTCAAGTATAAAATTGTATTAATTTCAAATACAAAACTTACTAATCTGTCAATTTGGTCTATCAAATCTTATTTGGTGCATGATGTTAAGTATTCCTGGGCCATTTCCTTACAATTAATTGCTCCTTCACTGCAATATCTGTTCGTGTTCTACTGTATTTCTCTGTTTACCATTACATGTCTCTATTTGTGTGGACAGCAAACCTTACAGGATTTGTCTGTATTTCTTTTTTTCTTTTTGTGGCCAAACCAGGGATTGAACTCAGGCCCTTGCACTTGCCAGAGAAGCGTTTATTCCACTGAACCATCTCTCTGCCCCTTGTATTCCTTGGCTTCACTCTCTCCTCATAGTTTTTCTGAAAACAAGTTGCTCTCATCATGACCAAGAGGGCTTGTGTCAATGTCACTGTTATTATCCCAACTGATAAACTAAGGAGTCAGTTCTCTGTTTTTGCCTTATTCAAACTCTCAGTAGAATGGAATGTGCAGTGCTCTTGCTTCGATTCATTCCTCTCAAGCCACCTTCTCCTGATTTTTGTCCTGCTCCTGTACCTACTTTATCTTGGTCAATTTTGCTGGATGTTTTCCACTCAGTCTCTAATATTGTACATCTTCATGATTCCTGTTAATGCTTCACCTACTCTCTTCATAGGAAATTGTGTTTCCATGATATAACTTCGTCAATCCCAGGTTTGATCGGTCTGTCTATCTATCTATCTAGCATCTATCTACTTATCTACCTATCTATCTATCTCTATCCCTATAATCTGTATTACTGAATTAATGTTAATAGTTTTATTGCTTCTGTATTATAGCCTTTGATTGTTTACATAGCAGCCAGATTGATTTCTTTTTAAAAAGAATATAAATTAAATCATGTCATTTCCCTGCTAAAATATCTTTAATGGCTTCTCCTTTCACTTTGAAAAAATTGTATGAACCTTTTTTATAACAGAAATGCACACAATTTAATTCTATCCACAAGTAAAGTATATCACCACTAGATCTTTGGCTATACATTAAAGAATTCATTCAACTACAGATTTCCTGGATTTATACTTTTCATAAATGTTTAGTTGTTTTGTGCAAAATTGCAATAAAGGTTAGGAAAGTTACTATGATTGCTATTATATATCAAGTGAATTGTGATGCCTTTATATTGGATTTTATAGGTCTTGTTTCCAACTAGGCTTTGACTCATTACTATAATTCACAGAAGAACAAGGAAAAATGTAAACAGCAAATGCTAACAATATCTTTCCACTGCAGAATTACATAGCAGTACCATTACTCTGAGAAAATCATTAAAGTATAAAGATGTTTTTGAAAGGTATTGTTAGAAAATTTTACTGGTGTCACTTTTCTGACAAATTGCTTAAAATTTGCCTATTGTATTGTTAAAATGAAATATATTCCTTGAAACACTGAAAGATTCACAAAAGGGTAGATAATGATCACTATTAAAATTCTACGAGGAGATTAAATATGAAATAAATTCAGATGCTTAAAAGCTCAATTTCCAAGATAGCACATCATCTAGTTTTCTTTGTAATGCCAATTCATACACTTTTTCTATAGACTCTGAAAGAAATCTTTATATTCTTTTGACTTCATTTTCTTGACTTTAACACAGATTCTCTGTCCTCTGTACTAAAGTCCTCTGTACTAAAATCCATACATGTAAAACAAGTTCTGAAAAATTCAAGTTTAAAAAACATTTTCAGAAATAAATCTAAAATTTTCTTTAGAAGCATGCTTAGAGTATAAAATCTTAACTTTTATTGTTATTCCTAATTTTGAATAGCATGGAATTTTAAATACATTATTGTCCTTGAACTAAAAAAATTGTACGTGAATAAAGAAGAGTTATGCAGGGAGAAAGCTGTTGTAATAATTTCCATGTGTCAATTTAGTCTTATACTCAGATTATATGGGGACAAAAGGATGAAACTTCAAATATGGGACTTCAGAGAACAGATTGTTAGAGTCATAAAATGAAGCAGCCTTTGTTTTGGTCACCTCAGGGTGCTTCAGTGTTTACTGAAAGCTGTCCTTTACCTCTTTACTTCCTTCTGCTGAAAAAATAGAAGAGCGAATGCACTTATGTCTTACACCTCCATACAGATAAAAGGCTTGATTTCCTTAGGTTGAACTTTTCAAATATGGTAGCCAAGGCTCATATCCATGGGTGGTGATATAGCTTAGTGGAAAAGCACTTGACTAGCATGATTAAGCTCATGGCCAAGTTCATCTTTAACACTGTATGCAAACAAACAACAGACCTCATATCCAATAAAATGAAGTTTTCCTTTCCTACAGCATCTTGCCTTAGTCGCTTTCTTGGTCCTGGAACAAAATACCCAAGAGCACAACTTAGAGGAGAGGCTTTCTTTGGTTGTGTTTTAAAAGCTTCAGGCAATGGTTTTCAGGCTTACATGCAGAAACGGCACATTAGAAGTGCCCACTGTGGGGCCAGCTGCTCATGCTATGGGGTTGGAAAGCAGAGAGAAGAGCTGGGAAAGGAGATGCACAGGTGTACAGGTCAGGCCCTGCAGGAGCTGCCTCAAATGAGGCCCCAGCTCTTGCTTAACTGTAAGTCAGGTGTAAAGTCTTTAGTTGACAAATTCACTGATGAGTATAGCATATCACATGTCCAATCACCTTTGAGACACAGGAGGCTTTGGGGGACACCCCAGATCTAACCCACCATAGGCAATATTTTGAGGGACACAAAGACAGAAAAGATTCTGGGGTCATTGTTGGAGCATGACTTGGTGAAGGCTTGGATTAAAATGATTAGGTATAAAAAATCCATGATGTTAAAATATTAATTTGAATGCCATGCATTACTCTATCTGATGCCTATTTGATGAAATATGCCTTAATGGATGAAAACAGCACCTGGAGAAGAAAAAAAGCCTAGGTGCCCTATACAAGTTTGATTTGCATGTCTGCAGAAACCAATTTACATAGATTAAAGGATTTTGCAATTAGATCCATTAGTATTATTTATTAGTAGTATTTTAAACAACTAGAAAACCAAAATAGATTGCAAACTAAAGAGAAATGAATTAAAAAATTGTTTGTAGTGTTTTATGGTACTGAACCTATGGGACCCTGTTCTTTCATTTTAAAACAGTATCTGGCTTTCCCTTAAGTTGAGACCTTCCTTCTGCAGACTCCTAAAGACCTGAGATTACAGGCATGTGCCACCACACTTGGCTATGAGTTTTGCATGGAATAAAGTATGGTAGATTACATAATAGAAAGAAGGAGAAATATGAACTAAAAATGAAAATCTCTCCCAGGCACACATTGTCTACTCTTTCTCTCTTAAACACACAGCAAATGATTTCAGCTCACAAAGCAAGGTGGACATAATTGGTGTTACAGTTTGGATCAGCAATGTACCCCAAAGCCTCATATTCTGAGGGCGGGTGTTGGCTAAGTAATTAGGCTATGGGGTTGCTATAGCTGACTCACTGTTAGGAAATGGGTCTGATCAGAACAGATGGGTGACATCACTGGGGGTGTGACCTGGAAGAGCCCCTGGCTCCTCCTTCTGCTCTCCACTTCCTGGCTGCATAACTTGAGCAGCTTTCCTGCACTATGCCTCCCTGGTATGCTTTCCTGCCTTGGAGCCAGGGGACTATGAATAGAACCATATTCAAAATAAACCTCTCCTCCTTTGAGTTGTGTCTGATATTTATCCCAGCAATGCGGAAAGTGACATAGAGAAAAGAATAAATAGAATACAATTTATTTGGTAAAAATTTGAAAGAAGAGTTTGTCTAGGACAGCAATGAGGAAGCCTGAAATGAATTGTGTCTCACTTCATTCCATCTCATTTCCTTCCTCTCCTAATTGTTGCACATTGAGAGTTAAATTCATTTTTAAAAAATGTATTCTTTTGGCTCAAGGACAGATTCTCTTTCTTTCTGTATCATATGCTTCTACGAAAAAAGCTCAGTAAGAAATCACTTTGCATTTTGCACAGCCCAACAGATGTAAAAGAGGCTTTCTTGAAACTAACTGCTCTGTGTGACATTTAGGTTTAGCTTCCCAATAGCCTCTCAGCTCATGCCAACAACCATGCTTTGTGGTAAGAATTCAGTTTTGGTGAATTCAAGCACCTATAATAATTGAATGACAATAGAATACCCATCTCTGACAGGACTAAAATAAAAAAGGGGATTCAAAGGAAGAGCTATTCTGTGTTTGTATAAACAGTACAGTTAGGATAAATATACAGTACTTTTGTGTAATTCTGTAAGAAAGATTTGCACTAATAGAGTTTGAACAGGATATCCTGTCTGCTTCTTGTACTATGGATAACAACTAGGAAGATAAAAATGTAAAAATTATTAATTATTGAAACTGTAATATAATTGAGCTTTAAAGTAAGATAGGTATACAGCTACATTCTCTGAATTCATTGATTAGAGACATCTGCTCTAATAGTGTTTGTAAATGGAATATCACGTATGCACCTTGCACAAAAAACCACTATGAAAATAATATGCAATGTATTAATTATCGAATCTGTCCTACTAATTTGACTTGAAACTGTCTCATTGCTATTTATTCTTCAATAAAATAAAAAAAAAAGTAACTGGAGACATAATGCTGTCCTTTCCACTGTACGTGTTTACGTGACTCCTACACTGAAACTTGGTGTCTCACAGCTTCCTATGCTTACAGTTAGTAAGCACATGGGCCATTACAGCACAGTGGAAAAGTTTGGAAGCAGGGTAGTTGTCAAGAATAAGGAATCCAGAGGCTTATATCCAATAAAGTTTCCATCTACTCATCTTCCCTGGGCTCCAACATTTGTATAGCATGTTTGAGCTGAGGCACCTTTCAAGGCAGCATCTTCCTGGGATAGAACTAGGTCCTTGTGGGCTCCACAGTCAACTTGAACCCACTGTACTTCAGAGGAAATTTACCATGAGGTCTAGTGAAAACAGACAAATTACTCCAGTGTACACAGCCTTGCTTTGTTTCAGTTAAAGCAATCAATGCAAGTATCAGCCAAAACGTAAGACCCGTGGAAGTGAAGATGCTATCTATGTTATGTATAGAAATGTTCCCAGTCTTAATGTGTGGAAGGAACATAGTATTTAGCAGATATTTGTTGCATTAATGAATGCACGTGACTTGCTGTTATTTTCCACCTGCACTTGTGTGTTTCCTCCATGATCTTTACTACACCCATGATATACTGGTGCTGTCATTCCCTTAACAGGTTTTAATTCATTGACTTTTTTTTTTTTGGTTTCAGGCTGGGGAGATAACTCAGTGGAATAAGTGCTTGCCTGGCAAGTGCAAGTTCCTGAGTTCAATCCTTAGTACCACCAATTTGTTTGTTTGTTTCATGGTAGACTAAAATATTCATGAGTTATTAGTATATGTCTAAAATATATTTTAAACAAAGACAATGAAATAACCTCATATTACACCAAAACATTTAATATACTAGCAGTGGTAAAAGTTTCTGGATTTGGAAGATACAGTCATACCCCATGTATTGTTATTATGATATTATTAGACTAGGTATCCTTAAAGAACTAGATTTTGCTGTGCTTCATTTCCTTTTTGGCTTTAGAATGATTATTATAGTGCAAGTTTAGTTAATCTAACATGGAGAATGGTGCATGAATTAAATATCACAGTACGAAGGACAAATCACTCTATTCAATGCCAACTAGAACTTTAGGAGCTGTATGGTTTTTTAACTCCTAGATTGAACAATCTGTAATTGTAGCTTTCCCAGCTTGACCTTGACCAGCACAAGGACTTCCAAATCTATCTTATGAAACACAACTAACAAAATTTGTTCAGTTCTATGTTACATTTTCTATTATTCTCTTTGACTAACTGTACTATGTAAAAATAATTTCAACACATGTATTTCAAATAATAAAATGTTTACTGAAAATGTACATTTCCATTAAGAAGAAAGATGAAAAGCAAAGCACAAACATGCACTTAATATATCATTAGATACCTTGTAAAAGTTGTAAAAGAACTGAAACAAAAGCCTAACTGAATGCATCTTAGCACTATTTTTCCTGCTGAGACTTTATCTATTTAAATGAAATTGAACGTGTAAATTTTCAAAAGAGGAATGCTGTCTCTCTCATCATGTCAATAATTATGGTACAGAAGAGACATTCTTCTCTCCTGCCTTAAGAACTGTGGAATTGTCAGCTCTTGCTAGGTTTAAATAATTTCCTCTTTATTTTGAAATATTCAACCTTAACCTCAGCTTGCAGTAGCATTTGAATAGGCAGTCTTTATCTCCCTACAGAGAGCTCCATGTGTAACTGCTCCAAAACATGCAATAGCTGTGGTTCAGTGGGCTCATGTCATTCCCTAGGGGCAGACTTCACCAGTTCTTCAGAATCGAGAGAGTTGGAGATGCTCAAGGGAAACCCTTCAATACCTCATCCCTTTCTAGCCTACAATCGAGGGCAACTATGTGCAATTACACTGCGAGCTTCTAGAGTAAGGAAAACTTGAAATTAACAGGAATAAACATTCAAATACTTATTATCTAAACAAAGATGTGGTTTGAACAATGTAGCCCAGGAAGTGGCTATACGTTACATCTTCAATTTACATAGAAGAAAGCAATAAATATCCCCTGTAAAATATTTTAATGAGCCAATTCTTTTTAGCCATACTTAAGGTATTTTTGGAGCAATATCACACCTCATTAGTTATTTATAATTCATAATTCAAGGTAACTTTAATAATAATGTTACCTCTGAAAAAAATTTGGTAAGAATTCTAATATAAATAAGATTTAAGGGTCTCAAAACAGTTTCTTTTTTAAAAAAGAATTTATTTATTTATTCAGCACAGGGTCTTGCTACATAGCTTGGATTCATGTGATTCTCCTGTCTCAGCCTCCCCAGAGCTGGGATTATCGGCGTTGCACCACCACATTTGGTTTAGGTACCAGGTCAGCAATGGCATACAGTACTAGGTATCAAACTCATATCCTTGTGCTTGCTGGGCGGGTGCTTAGACTGCCGAGCTATCTCTCCAGCCCACTCAAGGCAGTTTCAATCAAAAGATGTAAATAACTCTTCACTAAGTTTAGAATCACTACTTTAAAACATTTTGTGTTCACTTTATTCACTAAATTAATTTCTGCATCTTAATCCAAACTACTAGTTGTTTTTGAAAGCAATACACAAATGCTTACTTAACAATGTATGCTTGACATCTTGTTCTGACCTTCCAGTTCACATAGCTGGAGTGACTGACTCTGATGCAGTCTTTTTGCACACTGTCATAAAAATGTTTGCAAATTGCAATCTGTTCAAAGGCAAATCATGCTTAGAATTAATATGCTGGGCTAATTCAATCATTTTCTGATTGGGTTTATATTGGACAGATCATCAGGGGTAATATCTCATTCCATCTCAAATTCACTGAAGTCTCATGAAATAAGAGTAGTATGTTAGTGCACTTTGTGTCGTGCATGTTCATGCTCACAAATCAGATCACTTTCAAATGTTTTATTCTACATCTTGCAAGACTAATCAGGTGCCAATTTATGAAAGAGGCATTGTGTTTGTTGAAAGAGTTCTGAATCTGGCCCAGCACAGTTACATTCTTGATGTGTGAATTAAAGACTTATTTGAAAATGTGGAAGCTGGATATTTTTACCTCGAAAGAAGACACCAAGGGCATTTTATGAGTATTCTAATTATAATTTCATCACATGGTCACTACAAATGGTGTGCACCTATAATCCCACAATGGGGAGGCTGAGGCAGGAGGATCATTGTGAGTACAAGTTTGAGACCAACCTGGGCTACAAAGGGTGCTCAAGAACAGCTTGAGCTCCAGAACAAAACCTTGTCTCAAACAATAACAGCAACAAAACCAAAACAAATGAACAACAACAACAACAACAACAAAAAGTTAAATGCTTCACATAAAAAAATCTTAAAAAGATGATGTACTATTACCTGAAAGACTGTCATAAAACAAAAGTAGATGGCAGGGCTTTTTTAGTTTTCTTTCCAAGTAAAGGATGCTAGGATACTTACAAATCTGAATTCTGAGAAAAAGAAATTAAATTCTGAGCAAGATAAGAAAACCTGGCTGAATCCTTAATGGTGAAGGGAATCTGCCGCAGCAAAAATATACTGCCCTAAAAGTCTTGGGGCACAGTATTGAAAGATGAACTGATGCAAGACTATACATAGGTTATTTTGCAAAGTTTGGGGATTATTTACATTAAAGGTAGTGGCCCGAATATGTTTTCTGCAAATTTACTGGTGTATAGTGTAATTATGATTGTTACAGAAAAATATTAAAATCCTCGATATCTTTTTGAGCTTAGATCACAATGTTTTGGGTAATGAATATAGCTAAAAATGAATTATAAACACTTATTTAAGCAAAATCAAGTATAAAATTAATGAAAATTTAATTTAGGTGTATAAAGAAATCATTTTGGTGATTATTGACTTTAATGCTGGGAAGGAAACAAAGCAGAACACTGGAATTCAAAACAAGGTCTTCTGCTTAGAAATTAAACTGACCCTTCCTGCATTCAGAATGAATTTCAATTATGCTGGGAAGCCTGGCTTGTCAATTGCATTTTCCTTGCTTTCCAAATGCACAATTTATTTGAAATAACCAAATTAGGATATGGATAATGGCTATTCAAATGTGCATATGATGTCTTTCTTAGCATAAATAAAAGAGGCCTAAACACATTGAGTGTTTAGAATTTTTTTTGGATGTCTCTATCCTCTATTTGTTAACAGTTAGTTACAAACAGCTGCTGTGTGTTTTGTGATTAGAAAGAAATATGCTGTTAAATTGTCTCCAAATATACAACATTCAAATAATTTCCCTGTGTTATTATCCTTCACCAAGCAGTTCATTTAGGACATCAAAGATTAAAATATTAAAATAGAGAATACTTTACTCATAAAGGATATATATATATATATATATATATATGTAATATGAATATATATGTATATATTCAGCTCACCTGGGTGAAGCCTTCATAAATCACTCAGATCTCAAGGAAACATGAGTAAAATAAAACAAAAAATAGATTTTGAAAGGCAAGAAAAATGAAGCAAAGATTTGAGGACCTTGTATCCTTCTACTTTGGAATAACTGGAGTTCTCTAAATCCACAATCTGATTAGCATATTTAATCTTATGCAGTGTCAGGAATAGTCTTTTATCCTTTAATCAGTCTATTATTATACATATTAATAATTCTTAATAGCTTATTTTTAAATATACTTTTAGTACACAGTGATGCACTGTGTGCTTCTGTGGCTTAGAAGCTTTGCCAGGTTATGTAAAAATGCAGACATGGCATTCAAGAGGTAGAGACAAAGATAAAAAGCGGGACAAAAACGGACACATGATGTAGGTGGCTACACACATCAGATCAGGTTACTTTTTTAGGTAGTTCATTTACCTATGTGTGGTAGAAATGGCAGAAGCATAGGGTATGGTTAATAGGTTCTGATTCAGAATATTTATATTCCACTCCTATTTTCATATCCTATGGTGACCTGGGGAAAGTCATGACTTTCAGTAGATTCCATGTGTTCATTCATAAAACTGGGATGACTGCTGCAGGCCCTGACTTAAAATTTTTGAAATCTCATGAAGTATGTAAGTGGAAATATAATTTAGATGTGTAGTGATTTGGATCTTTTGCAAAAGGGAAGGGGAATAAGACAGGAGGGATGGGACAGGAAAAGGAGAAATGGATGAGCAAAGAATGAATGTATATGGAGCTGTTCTAACTCCCCACAATGAATAGTCATTATACACTGCCAACTTAGCAACAGAAATATGAAGTTTAGAATCTTTGAATAAACGGAATATTTCTACTAGTAGTACGTGTCATAACTATTCAGATTGTAGTGAATGCTACAAATGCATAATGAAATTTAGCTTTACTACTGTCCTTTGTATAAACATAAATTATGGTGTAGATATAAGAATTTCAAAAAAAGGGAAATGTGGAGTTGAAACTGGAAAGATAAAATGCCATACTAAAGAAAATTACCCTTTCATTTATTCAAAAAAGTGGATCTTTTAAAGTTTTAAGATAAAGACAAGCTAAAATTATTATTGAGATATACTTGGCTGGAGTGAGAAAAGTACATTGAAATAAAACTGGATGAAAAGAGACAAATTTAAGAATTAGAAACCAGGTAAGCGGTCTGAAGTAGAGGGAATGGTGGGAATTAAGGAGAAAGAGAAACAGAGAGGAAAGAGAGAATATATATGGAGACCAGAAGAGGAATAACCTGAAATTCAGGACGTATTTGCAAATAAAGGGCACAGGATTTAGAAACTAGCTTTGGGAAGCAAGTAAATAAGAAATAACGTGGATAAATCAACAACAGCAATGCCCAAGCTTACGTGCTGGGCATTGATGCAAGGAAAAAAGATGAGTAGTAGCATTTGGGAGATCCAGGAAAATCTAAGTAGGTATATTTAGTTCATTACTGGAGATAGAAACTTGGGAACCATGTAAGTAGAGGGGAGAAGGTCCCCTATAAATATGTGAAAAGCAACTATAAAGACAAAACTAGAAAAATGATCAAATTAATACTGAGAGTGCTTTAGTGTGACAGTTTTCTTTGACAGCTCTCATAAGCAAAAAGAGTGCAATACTTCACATTTGGTTCACCAATTATTTATAAACAATGTCTTTGAAAAAGCTACTCCTTCTGAGTCAATGAAAACATTCTACAAAATTAAAAAAAATAACATAATAATAGTATCACTGAGTTTTGTGTAAATATTTTTATTCCAAGAAAAAAAAAAAGTTGCTTCTTCAAGCTGTTGTAAAAAGGATTCACATAATTTTTTGAAATACTGTGGACAGGCTAAAATAGCCTCAAGAAATCTAGACATCATTTAATATGTACAATTTGCTAGCTATGATGTTTAATACATGGAACAAGGAGAATGTACATACAGTTTTCAGTGCTATTTGTTGCGGATTTGTCATCAAAATGAAATGTGATTATTCATGATATATATTAAATGACTGGGAACTAAAGAAAAAAGATAGGTATGATAAATGTAGCAGTGTGTACAAAGTAAATTGAAGACGTATTCTGAAAATATTGTTGAGGCCCATGTAGCTACACGCTTCATAACTATCACCCACAACACACAGAAGTCCTCCTGGCCACTCACTTAAGTGGTCCTACTGAAGCCCTCCTACAGTGGCCAGAACCAGGAGGCTCTGAGTTTTCAACTTGCACACACCACAGTTGCATTTTTCCTGTGGCGTTCCAAGTTTTCTAACCACCTTGGTACTGGAGTATTCAAACTTGTTCCTAAACACAAGCCTAACAAAAATGTATGTAAAATAACTGCATTAAAGCTGAGACAAATGGCGTTTAAAATCACACAGCTCTCACTGATAGAGATGATTTTCGTTCACTGCATCCTGAGAGCATTAATACTTTTAATAAGTCACTGCACAGTCCTGCTCAGATCATGGCCTCAGTAGACAGCAATTTTGGAAGAATAAAATGGGCAGGTAAAAAGCAAACAAAAATTAGCTTCAGGCTATATTACTTGTCCATTTACTGTGTTCTTAAACAAGTTAAAAAAAATCATGGCCAATTGCTACCCCTCAGTGCAACTTACTCATTATTAAAAATAATGCCAACCTTGCACATTAGTTAGAATAATGTTCTTAATCTAGTGAAGACAATAATTTTGTTCAGTGTAATTCCCTTGAATGCAGGCATGATACCTAGAACATTTCCTCATTCCTTTTGTGGCACTTTGTATCAGATTTAAAAGAAAAATACTTCCATTGGTAGAAAGGCTTTACCATTATTATTTTTACCTTAATTTCACTGCCTTCCTCACCAATCTGGAAAGCACATAATGGAAGTTGTGAAAGAAATACCCATCACCAGGTGTTAGGACTTTGTTTGCTTTGTAACAAAGACCACGGTACACTCTGGAAGGAATAAAGGACAAAGTGCTGCTTTTGCCAA
Source organism: Ctenomys sociabilis (assembly GCA_004027165.1). NCBI lineage: Eukaryota > Metazoa > Chordata > Mammalia > Rodentia > Ctenomyidae > Ctenomys > Ctenomys sociabilis. Next base: position 53,382 of record PVKA01007764.1, read on the forward strand.
GGAGTGTATTTATGTGGAGATTCTCTAATAAACATAGAGCGAGGAATATGCCTATTAGCCCAAATGCCTTATTTGATCAGTTAATTTTTTTTTCCAAAGAAGGACTCAGGCTACTGATCTTTCCTCGTATCATTTTTAATACTTGATTGGTCTTTCTTTTGACCACTTCTACCTTAAGAAGTTTGAGCTATTTGAAAATCTATTTCATAGAATAATCTCTTGTACAGTGGGATAGAAATCTTATTGTAAACAACATAATCTTTCAGCAGCTGTTTTGAATTCTGAGTTACCTGGTTAGGAAGAAAACAAGGTACAGTGAAGAAAATGAAAAGGCATTTTTAGTATTTATGTTCCTCTCATTAGCTTCTAGTGACTTCCTGAAGATGCAGGTGCGTGGGAGCCTGTCCCGCACCTCTTTTGAGCGCAGCCTACCCCTACGGTTCTGCTCCCATCAATCACATGCTCAGGCACCTAGAACATCAAACTCCCTGGCCTTCTTCTCACCTCTTGGTTTGTCTCAAGGTCTAAATTTTATTTTCAAAGACAGAATCACTAATTTTTCACATTGGACATCTTTGTCCTAGCCTCTTTTTTTTAACTAGAGAAAATTCCCTTTAAGACACACAAAAATTTCACTCAACTTCCACCTGCTACCCAGCTCTCATATATATTCAGAACATAATAACCGGTTCTAAGTTCTAATAAAATTTGTATTGTGGAAATTATATTCTACATAATGAACTTATTTATTAGAGCAAATTTACCTAATATTCTACAAATTCACATTAGCAGCATAGTTCTAGGACCAGTTGTCTACTGTTATTTTATGTGAGATTTAATCTAGCTTATTTGGGTCAAAAATCTATCTTTCTTCTTCAATCTTCTGGTTTCACTTCTATGATAGTCTCTTCTGTCTTCATTCAAATCCCTACCTGAATCTTTGAGGTGTACTCATTATTTTTCAAATGTAACACATGTGCTTTTAGTTCTTGTAAACAAGTAACAATTTCAAAATGCCGACTGGCAGTATTAGACCAGTAAGAAAAGTATATGTAATTCTAGATATGTATTTGTTTTAAACCTGGAGATTGAAAATTATTTACTATCTATGTGTGCTTACAAATCTGGGTGTACTCGCATGTATTTGACCCCAACAAGTAAAATTTAAGATTCCAATTTTTCCCCAGTCCTAGAAATCGAACTCAAAGATTTGTACACTCTTAATGAGCTGAATCCCCAGCCCTCAAACCAAAACTTTATTCCATATAATGGAAACCTTAAAGAAGGCTTTCAGTTTTTAATACTCATCACACTTCTAAATAGGGGATAATGACTAAAATTAGGCTTTTACCACTTTTCAAAAGAAACTTATTAAAACACTAAAAAACAGAAAACACAAACCAGAAAATATTTTAATGTCACATTCGTTGCCATTAGAACACATTCCTGAAACATCCTCATCAGTTTTGGAATTGGCTGTCCCTTCTACTTGCATGAACCTACTCACCTGTTGGAGGTTAGCAATTTATTAATAATTATTACACTAATAATTTAGTTAGATACTGATTTTTTCAAGTACAGAATTAAATATCTGAAACAAAATTTATAACTATTTTTTGACAGTTTATATTTTACTTTCCAACTCTAATATTTGTTAAGCCTGGAATTTTACAGTGTAATATTAGAATCTGCAAGGATTAAATGCACATTTGGAGTAAAACTGAACCATAAGTCACTGTATTTCATAATAACCACAGCACCTTACTTTCCATGAAATTATGTAGTCACTATTTATAAATGTCCCGTGCAACTCTTAATTTGGTTTAAAGTTCTGCTATCAGCAAGCCTCCATTAACTATTAAAAACTGTTCATTAGTAAAGGTTTTGTTTAACTGTTCTATCTAAGATAAATATTTATTACACCTAAAGATTTAACAACATTTGGTAAGCTGACTTTATCTTTCTTTTTGTCCCTTTTTTAAAATTATTCCACATAGATTTTTTTTTTTTTTTTTTTTGTCTTTTTGAGACAGGGTCTCACTATGCAGTTCAGGCTGGCCTTAAGCTCACTTTGTAGCTCAGGCTGGTCTCGAATTCACAACAATCCTCCTGCCTCAGCCTCCCGAGTGCTGGGATTACAGGCATGCGCCACCACGCCCGGCTCCACATAGATTTTTGGTAAAATCTTTATTATGTTAGTGGGAGACTCCTGCCCTGGGTTACACAGTATAGACAATTATAATTATCTATATATTACCGGTATAATTTTCACTAATTAATGAAATGGATCTTCCAAGATTTCCTTTTACTTAACTATAAAATAAAAGCAATGAATTTCATATATCATCTCAAAGTCTCTTCCAATTCTACCACAAAACAGTTTAAAGCTAAATTATATAAATTTGTACATTTATAAATTATCTTTTAAAACAATTTTAAAATAGCCTTGTAAAATATATATTCTAAGCTGCAGAATTATGAACTACTATAGTACAACTTTCTTTAGAATCTTACTGGTTCAAGCCTTTTTTAGAACGTGTTAAAAGTCATAATCAAGATGTTGGAGTCGAATATTTTAAGTATTTATGGAAGTGATCATGTAATTTATTTTGCTAATACAGATACATTCCTCACTGCAAAATGAAATAAACCTGATTTTAATTGAATATGTAAATATATCTGGGATTTATTTACTATCTAACCTTTGAGGATAATTCCTTTCAAATATGTATAATTTCAAGTGAAAAAGAATCTTGATTTTCCTTAAGAACAGTTTTATAAGTAGTAAACAGATATATTAATTTTAGGTTTTAAAAAGTCTCAGGCACAGTGGTATGCTCGCTCGCATGTTAGTCTTCCTCCTCTGAATGTGGTTCTGTGAGATCACTGGCAGAACTTATTGGTAAAGTACATTCTTAGCATTGGTCAAATCAGACTAACAGCAACACTCTTGCAGCACCACTGTGGGGGTAACAGAACCAGGAAGAAATGCTGAGTGGGACTGCTACAGAAAAGTGAGCAAAAATCAGATCTTGGTAATGTAAAGATCCTCTGTGGTCATGAAATGATTAAATATCAATATAAGCTCAATGTTTCACTTCTCACAAGAGGGAATTTTAGTGAGGCTTGAAATTTAGGCTTATTCACATTCTAGAATACATTTCTTTACATGATGTCTAATAGAAATATGGTTTGTAAGATAAAACTGCAATGCACAATCAAAATATTTCAAAGTCTCAATCAAGTTTAACAAAATCTGAGGCTATGTTGAAATTTATAAAAAAGTGAATTCTGTGGTTAATGAAGGCATGAACACTTTGCAAATATTATGACAGCCCAACAAGACATGTTGTGTTATGACACTCTGAAGGGCACTAGATACTTCTAATCTCAATTGAAAAAGGGTATTAGAAATAATAATACTCAAAGCCTAATGCTTCAGTCTACAGACTGGGGTTCATTCCAATCCAGTGCTTGATTAACTGATGTGCAATAGCTCGGCTTGGTGGAACAAAGAATGCTTGCTGCTTCCCTCTGGTTAGAACATCCACAACCTAAAATACATAAGAAGATGAATTAGGCTTCCAACACTGCTGTGTTTAAATACTTAAATAAGTCAACTAAAATGCAATGGTTTTTACAGTGAATAACAGCAGTAGAAAGTGACAATATCCATATTCAAAATGCAAAATTTAGCATGGCAGCTTCGTCTTTCTGAATGTGCTGTTATTCTTAGGAAGCTCCAGAAAGATATTCCCTCATAAAAATGAGGTCATGAAAAAGCAAATATGCTCTCCACTTTTCAAGAAAAGCCACCTGTTGGGACAGGGCTCCCTTTTCTAAAATTCTGAGGCAATAATCTTATTTCTGTTTTTTGGATTGAGTAAGAAATAACATTAATATATGTGGGTAGTCAGAAAAGATTTCAGGTCTTCACTACTTTAGGGTATTCGTTTTCCATATAAATATTTCAGGTCATGGAAAACAGAAAAGAAATTTGTCCTCCATTGCATTTCTCAGAGACATGCTTCCAAAAAGTTCTTTTTTTTTTTTTTTTGCCAGAACTAGAGATTGAACTCAGGCCCTTGCACTTGCCAGGGAAGCATTCATTCCACCAAGCCATCTCCCAGCCCCCCAAAAATGTTCTTGGGAGTGTACGTTTGTTCTATGTTCTTTTTGGCCCTTGGCACACTGCTCAATAAGACTTTAAAAATTGTGTTTTATGGATTCTTTTGAGAGTTAACTGTTTAATGCTATGAACTAAAATATAAAACAAGTTTAAGAAAAATATTCCCATTTATCTTTGAACTGATGTGTATGTGACTTAAGTCCACTGAAAACCATTACCATTAATTTGAAGGAATGACATTTGAAATCTGAAATCACATGGGATCAATCATTACTAAAATAAATTAAAATAGAACACATCCATGAGCATACACTTCCTACATGGAGTTATCAGTCATACTGGAATCCATGCATAACAAGAGGGCTGTAATCTTTCATTCAACTTGTGGAAAATATGCTTCCTTGCTGCGTGCCCAAGCCAATACTGTCAGGGAACAATCAATAGAAGGAGGAAATTAAATTGAACTTTAGTACTTTACCTGTTCTCTCGTGAACCAGCGGGCATCCTCTATTTCATTCTTGTCAACTTTAATTTCTGTAGACACTGCCACAGCTAAACAACCAATCATTAAGGAGGAGGGCATTGGCCATGGCTGACAAGAGACATACTGAACATGGCCAACTTTGACTCCACTTTCCTCTTCTACTTCTCTCCGAACAGCATCTTCTATGGTCTCTCCTAATCAAATGGGGCAAAAGAACAAGCTGCTGATGAACATACCCTGGACACTCTGTGCTGCAAATGGTGCAAACATTTGAAAGTCACTTTAGAAACAATTCAAAGAATACAAGTATAAGACAAAGTAAACAAAACATTATTTTTAAAAGGATATGATCACATATAGAATCTCAAACTGTCAACAAGAAAACTTTCACTTTAGAGTTTCACATTTATCAGGTCCATTTTACAAATAATAATTATAAAATCTACAATGACCTGTAACATTACTGGCTAAACATTACAAACACCACATATAATGAAATTCACTATTTTTTTCTTTTTAGACAGTTGTTTTTCTGCTAAGTAACTGCTGATTCAACTTTGGGGAAAAATAATGTGATGCTTATAAGTGTCTTCTATAATTCTGATTTTCACAGAACTTAGAATCTGAATATAGGAAAAAGTTTTTAACTGGATTTATCTGGAAGTTTAAAAAAATTGAGCAATATATAGACTTACTTACCAAAATATATTTTTAAATGTAATTTTCCTTTTCAAATTTTGATAAATTTCTTACACAAAAATTAAGAACTTATATCTATGAAAATAAAATATATAGTAAGTTCCCAACTTATGAAGTTGCAAACTTTCATCAACATGAAAGGACCTTGCTTTAGTAGCACTGGTAGAGGTAAGCTGCTAGCGAAGCAGAGCACATCTGCGGACATTGCTGCTCACCAAGGAGTGAGAGTGCACAGCTCACAGTGCTCGATCAGAGTCCAGGATGCCTGGAGGCAAGAAGAGTGCAGGGTGTTGGGGATGAGGCTGTGGGAAGTACATAGGAACATACATGGCACATATGTGCCAGAGGCGTGGAAGATTCCTCTGTCAGACTTAGAAACAAGTCCGACGTAGGATCATTCTCCTGGGATTGAGATTGTTCGGAAGTTTGAGATTTACTACATAGCAAAATAGGTCGCCAGCTAATACAATACCATAAAAACCAAGAAATTAACATATATTTAAAAATTCTTTGAAATCTAAAAGAAAGGAAGGTAACCAAAACAAAAATAAGACAAAAGATGCAAATAGAATTCAAAGCAAAGGAAAACTGGATGCATAATGAAAACAATGATTCACTTTCATAACCCTCAGAAAGACAAATTAAAAATTTGAGAATCTTAACATGGTGAAGACATGGAAAAATGCAACATTTCACATAGTGCTGGTGGTCCTGTAAACTGGCAGGAACACTTGCTCGTGCCCTTTGGCAACATCGAGGACAGGTCAAGAGGCTCATAACGCGAGCTAGCCTTCCCACTCTGTGACTAAGTCTAGATAATTCTTGTGTACAGCAAAGAGAAGAATAAAATACTGTCTGTGATAGGAAAAGTCTCAGAACACACTAAATGTCCACAGAGGGAAGGAAGAAAACATTACAGTTAGCTCAGTAGTTGTTCTTTTATACACTGTTCTTGGCCAAGATAGTTCATATCTATCTAGAAGCCTGAAACACTGACCTGGAACTACAGGAGACAGCAAAGTAATTAGAAACAAGGCCTCAGAAGCCCCACTGCGTGGGCCTGAATGATCTTGGGCATACTCCCAGCTTCTGTGCCTTAGTTCCTTGTGGAGACACTGCTGTGCCAGTGCCATATTGCATGAGGTTGTGTGAAGGTGTGGCTGAGCAATTATGCTTGATGAAACGAACCTTGTACCACACAGGTTTAGTGCTGTCATCTACTCACAGGACTTAAGATGGGAAGCTGAAATTAAACATTAACTAAATGAAATGAATATATTCATTCTACAGATACTCACCAAGTCCCTAATACATGGGAGATCTGGGCTTGGGAGACAGAAATTAATAAACTAATGATCCTGCCTTTATGGGACTGGCAGCCAGTAAGACAGACAATAAACAAATACGTATCGTACTAGGTTACGGTGTGGGCCACCGGGCAAAGTCAGGCAGCAGGACAGGATGTGAGAGCAGCGTGAGGGCTCACCAATGTACTGGGGTGACCACGAATACCCTCTGGGCAGCAACACCAAGACATGCATAGAAGAGAGGTATGAACTATCCAGAAGCCTTGGAGAAAAACAATGTATAAAAGAACAAGTACTGAGCTTTTAATAAATGAAATTACTAGTAAAATTAAAAAATTAAAACATGCTTAAATTATGTCTTTAAAATGATCCATTTTAAATAAATGACTCAGTTTTATAACATGATCATTCATTGGAAATTGTAACTCAAGATACAATTATAACTTATACCTGAGAGTTTCATTTGGAAATTATGCTTGATGAAATTGTAAAATGTATTCAGACAAGGCTTACCAGGTTCAACAAATCCAGCAAGACAAGTAAACATGCCTGGGGGAAATCTTTTCTGCCTGCCTAAAAGACATTTGGTCCCATCTGGATGAATGACTTGCATGATTACTACTGGATCTGTTAAAAGAAATAAGATACCTGAGTGACAAGAAAAAATAATGTAAGACTTACTGTGCAAAGTCACTGTCTGGTAGGATGTTAATAAAGGTGTATTTCCTCTAGAAACAAGATTCTTTCCTGTTTGTAGCAAATGATTTCTTTCTGCTCTGATGTGGCTGACGATGGAATATTTCAGAGAAATTCAATAGAACACTACTGGCAAGCTAAAGACCAGTTTTTCTTTCCTTCCCACAACCTTAAACATTTATTCTGTACTTAGTGCACGGTGTATATATTATTTTTTAATGAGAAAAAAGTCTGACTCTGTAATACATGGGCATGGAAAAAATTAAATTTTTTATAGTAAATACAATAGATTTCCCCCTTTTCCATGCCAGAAACATATTTTTAAAAGGTTATGTGGTTGTTTCATTTGTTAAAATCATTTAAAAATTTAAAAGAAGAGCTCATCTTTCAAACAGGTAATAATGGGTAAATTCTCCTTGTTAGGTCATTATTAAGAGCTAGGAATTCAATGTAAAAGGTCATTAAGAGCTAGGAATTCAATGTAAAAGGTCATTATTAAGAGCTAGGAATTCAATGTAAAAGGACAACAAAAGTAGATGTCACTGAGCTGTGTATTCCGCTCTGTGGAGACCTCTCCAGGTGCTGCTGAGTCCCTTGTGTTTTACCGTTCTAGGGGGCTGGGTTCTCACTCAGCTTTCTGAACCTACAGCAGATACAAAGATGCAATTAGAAGGAAAGAAGGTAAAGACAGACACTGCAGTAATGAGAGCCTAACTCCCTGCGGTAATGCTCTGGAAATGTTGTAAGTGGGCAATACACTGCTGGGGCTTGCTGGCTGGAGGAGTCACACTGCTGGCTTGTAGAATCATGTACCTCAACACATCAAATTCATACTGAATGGCCTGAAGTGAAGAAATGACTGACTGTGCACAGTTTTTGATTAAAAAATCATGAAAGTACGTAATACTTACAGTTTTGATAGCTAAACATGTCCTCAATAAAAAGTTCAACCTTTTTGCTCTTTCAAAAATTTATCTTTCTAGAAATGTCTTATTCTGCAGGATTCCAGGTAGCTGCAAAAGAAAAGGCTTACCAACTCTGGGGTACGATGTGTTGTGGACGCCCTGGAGACTAGGGCAATCTTCTTTCAAACACACTCTTTTATATCCACCTTCTTCAATTTTAGTTGCAGTTCCACAGGTTGGGCAGAACTTGTATCGACTATGCCAGGCAAGAACCGATCTTGCTTGAGCTACCACTCCTTGTAAAAAGCACAGAAAGGTTTCGTGCTAAGATACAATGTAAAAAATTAATATGGAGGAATAATGTTGTCAAATAATAATAAACACATACACTGTTTACTGAACAGCTGTGATAATTGATTTTATTATTTTATTTGATCATTGGTTTTAATACTTGTTTTTGTATGGCACATTCTTCCCTTAAAGTAAAAGATTTAATCTTTTAGATGACAAATAAAAATTACATTTAACTTTAATTTGGATAAAATGTAATTCTCAAAAAAGACAGACGAAGTAATAATCCACCTTACACACTATTAACTCAGATTTCTAACCAGTGATCTGTAAATTTTGGGTGCACATTAACTGTAGTATGTAGTGAATTTACAACTATGACTTCATAAGCATGACTTTTAGAAAAACAAACTACAGTTGTGCTGGGGATGCAACTCTGGCAGAGTGCTTGGCTAGCATGTGTGACTCTCAGTTTGGTCCCCACTAGTACAAAAATACAACTAAAACAAAACAATAAAATACTATCATGTCAGTTCCTAATGGGGACTTGAACAGCAAAGGAAACACCCAGAAAATGGCAGTCACTCAGGCTGGCCCACGCCATGAAATATATTGCATTTATAATAGCCGTGGCTGAATGTGTTTATGAAAAAGTCCCAAGAGTACCCTTGAAATATGCATATATGTATTTTGTTCATGCCCTTTTCACTGGTATTTAACATGGCTTGACTAGAATCATCAGACTTCAGTCAATGAGACTAGAAACTGCATTTTAAATGGCTGATGAACTTGCTTTCTTTAAAATACATGATTTGGCACATGAAATTTTGAAACAAAATAATAAAGAATATTTGAACTGAGAAAATGACAATGAAATTCAATGAGCAGCAAATAGCATTATGTATCTCCTCCTACTACCCTGTAACATGAAACTCACGCTAGAGAGTCCAGTGTCATTCTATCAGGAGCATCACAACAGGAAAAAAGAATTCATCAAGTATGGTATGCCAACCACCATTTAAAGAACTTTATACAAATTATTTACTTAATGTTTAGAGAAATGCCACGAGGGGGAAAGGTGCTGTAATTTTCCTTATCGTCTACAAGAGTAAATAGGAAGAAAGTAACTGTAAGATTATTCCAAGTAACATGTAAGATTATCTAACAAGTGAGATTAAGAGCCTGTTTCTTTACTAATAAAAGAAAAAATAAAAATAGAGCAATAAGCTCATTCATAAGATCATTTTCATTGTAAAACACTGTGAGTATATATATATATATGCCTATAAAGATATAAAAATACATAAAATTGAGTATATCTGAAGATGAAAATAATCTGTATAGGTCCAAAGAGTTTTTAAAAACCTTAAGAAAAGCTCAGTGGTTTTTTCATAGGTGTGAAGTACATCACAGCAGGCTCTGTGTGGGAATGTTTCCTTTGCACGCTGATGAAGGGACTCTTCCTACCTCCCACTCCTCCTCCTCCTCTGTGTTCCTTCCATGTCAATAATGTTCCTTGTGTCAAACTCAGCAACAACTTCATCATACCAAAACTAAACATTCTTTAGAAAATGTACTTAAAACTCCTACAGCATTTGACACACTTAACCACTACTCTCCTCTTGAAATGCTCTGCTGTCTTGATTTTCTCTGACATTATGGTGACACTGTTACCTTCTTTGGCCCTTCTTATATCTGACCTGCAAATTTCCATGGACTTAGGTTGTTTTCTGTTGTTTTCAATTCTCTATGCAATCTCGGCAATTTCTTGGGATCTTTGTTGATAGCGGCTGTGGGTCTCTATTCAGCCCTCTTCCCTGAGTTCTAGATTCTAAGATGAATCTCAATAATTGAATTTATCTGAAAGAAAATTCTGGGTTTACTGCAAGCTTGTCCTGTCACTGCTCTATCCATCACCCTTTATTTTCAAGAAAGAGCATCATTACTAAAATTTCCTAGAAGTCACTCTTGCTTTTTTATTGTATCTTTTACTTGATCTATTAGCAGACACTGTTGATTTTATCACCAATTATACTTCTTAACACTTCTTAGCCTGAGATAAGGGTACCACCTCTCACTTCTAAAGGTCTCAACTATGTATAAGTGGCTAGCAGTCCTACATCCACAATATGTCAAGCTCTCTTCCTTCCTTATGACCACTCTGGTGAAAGCCCCTGGAATTTCTTACCTGGGTTATCCAAGTCCCTCATAATAGAGTTCTACAACTTACTGTCATTTCTCCTATAACTTATACTGTAAAAACATTTAATACGAGGTTTTCTTTAAAAAATACACAGACAAAAAACAAAGACCAGGTACAACATTTATATGGCATTTAGATCTAAACTCTAGCTCTTACCATGGGATAAAAAGACATCATCAGAAGACAAAAGTTGAGGCCTTTGAGATTACGTGTAGTGCAGAATAGTGGCTGAAGAATTAAATGAAATCATCACACATTAGAGTTAATTTTAGGAAGCTAATTTGGGTGATTAATATACTGCGAATGCCTAAGAGAGTAGTGTTATAGATTAAACATTTTAGGAAGTTTCTAATGAAGATAGCCTACTTTTACTGCTTACTGGAAAAAACGTGCTCCCTGTAAGTCCAACTCAGTTCAAAAGCTAGATTATTACCAAAACAGAAAAGCAGTGTCTGTATCTTACCAGCTTCTTTTTCCTTCAACTGTAGAAGAGCTGGCATTGGAGGATGAAGAAAATAACAGTTTTCATGTCTTTGCTTAAATTCTTCAGCAGCAAGAAGATCTATACCTAGAGCAAACCAGGCAACCAACCCATCCTCCTCTTCTCTTGGGACTTCTCCAGCATGATTATGTGACTTTTTTTGCATTTCAAGCTCTACTCCAAGGAAAATCAAGGTGATCTTCTCAGGCTGAGCCAAGTACTCCTTTATATCTGTGTGGTGCAGCTGACAAAGCCTGACTTCCGGTTGCTGGAAACTTTCTTTATTGCCACCTAGAGTGACCAAGGGATTTAAATCTGAGAAAAGGATATAAACTGTGGATGGATGGCTTTCTTTAGCTAGCAGCCAGTCAGAATTATTTCTTTTTTCACTTTTTCGATCCAGTAGTGTTCTGCTAAAATAATTCTCACATTCTTCAACTTCATTGGTTAGGAACCAAGGCTTCTTCCCACCTTTAGCATTAGCTAGTAAGTTAGCTATATGCTTATAACCCCAAAATACAGCAATATCCAGTGCAGTTTGCTTTGACTTATTGACAACTGATCTATCACACCTAAGGATGGAAGAAAAAATTGGGCAGGAAAAACAAAATTGGTGGTAAACATTTTCTCTCATATTTAGTTCAATATAATATTTCTATGCACACATTATAGTTCCTCCACATAATGGTTTTATACATTCTTGCCTATTTTGATATACAGCTTACTATTGGGGATCAATAACCACAGTGAGGAAAGGTTAGATGTAGTGGTTAATTACAATTTCTAGGTAATTACTATAAAAATAGGCAGCATAAAGAAACAAAAATTTCACAAAGAGCCCTTGATAATCATAACAAGATTTGTATTTTCTATTTGGGAGAAAAATAGCAGCCCAGTCATAAACTTGCTTTCCTATTAAGTACAACAGCTTGTGCTTGCTTTGGCAGTACATATACTATTAAGTATGACAGGTTAATTCAACAATAATAACAATAATAATAAGTATAATATAGCTTTGTATGTAGCCCAGAGGTAGAGGGCTTGCCTGATATGCATGAGACTCTGGGTTTAATTCTCAGGACCAGTAAAAACAATTACAGTAGTTAGATATTATGCTCCTTTTTAATATAAGCTGATCAATGAGTTACATATTGGCCAGTAAAATATAGTGAGAAGGATATTTATTTGGAAGGATATATGTAACACAGAAATTAAACCACAAAACCTTTCAAGTGGTAGAGCCTGCAATGCTTACCCTTTGTCAAGCAGTAACTGGACAACATCTGGGTGTCCATTCCTCGCAGCATACATTAAAGCAGTCCAGCCATTTTCAGAAGTTTCATCAAGAAGAGATGGAGAATAACTGAGTATTCCTGTTAACTTGGCAATATTTCCTTCAGCAGCTGAACTGAGAAATTCAGAAATTATTTCCTGTTTTGGGTTTCCTTTACCAGAAGGCATTTCTTCCTTCAAAAAGGAAAATGGGGAGGAAAAACCTTCATTTGTAGCTGCTTTTTGCAATTAACAAACGGTATTTGAGCACTGATGTTAGAATAAGAGTTCACAAAACAATAGTCTTAAACACAGTTGTAATAAAAAAATTCACTTCAAAATCATCAGTTAAAAATAATTTATATGCTCACAGTAGTGTATTAAAATAATGGACCAAGGCTTTCACAAAACAGAGGTTTGAGGTGTGGTTGGATGGGTGGTAACATTACAAAAGCCACAGGGTAGACCAGAGGGGACCTCACTATGGAGCTATGGAACAGGGATATGAAAGGGAGAGTAAGGCAGATTAAAATAAAGGCAGAGGGTTTTTGTAGTATTCTAGGACTCTAGTGCACCATGTATAGATCTCTGCCCTCAAAAAATTATGATCCTATACTTATTCAATTACTTAACTGTACTTCTATAGTTTTCCAAGTTTCACATAAGAATAATAATTTACTGCTTAACCTTGCAGTTAATTCTGCAATCCACATCGCATTGATATGTGTTCATGGTACGGGGCGGGCTAGGTCAAGATATGTTTAATTCCAATGGATAATTCCTATGACTCAGCACTATTCTTGAAATTACACTTTGTCTTATGGCACTGTACTGTTATCCTTGTCACAAAATATATGAACACATATTTTTGATCTATTATGAGACATAAGTTCTGTTGGTCAATATTGTTCTTGAATCAGAGATTTAATCTTTTAAACCATGAACTCTATTTGCTTTGTCATTCTGGTGTTTTAGAAAAAAATAAAAAGACACTGTCTTGTACTTAATAAATGTCATCTAATCACGGCATACATGTGGTAGGGCACACACTGAGCTGTATAGAAAACCGGTTCTTGTTTGAATTGTCCATGAACTTTTCAAAGTATCCTAAGACAGTTTTTCTTCTATGAAATGCTCTTAGAAAAAGATTTGGGATTTTTTAACTATTCTACCATTTCTAAGCAATCAGATACTTAGGCCAAGATGAAATTATAAGCCAGAATTTTTGACATCTGTGGCCTCATGTTTCAAAACTGCAATCTGGTTGACCAATTTTGTAGTCCAGAATGAACAAAATTTAGGCAAAAATTGGCTAACGATTAACTTTCTTATTTTGTATCTGCTTCATATTTCCTGTCACTTATGAGATTAAAATCTACACATGGGATGGAAAAAACCTAACACTCAAATCTGGTTACAAATTAGAGATGATCTCTACATTGAAAAATAACTTTATTTCTTTTGATTTACTCTACCTTTCCATTTTCATTACTAAGTTTCTTGATGTTCTGAACACTTACAAATAACAAAAGCTGTCACTCTATGACTTTACTTTGAAGCACTGCTAAACAGACCCCTGTATGGTGTCTGCCTTTCTCCTGTAATTATTTATCACAAACTTTTATTAGTTTCTTCACCCAGGCTTTCTTTCAATTTATTTCACTGTACTGTGTTTTCCCTTGGTCATGGTCACTCTAGATCCAGGTGATTGCAAAATTGTTCTCCAAAAATACAACGTCATTCACCCATTCACCAATCACTACCCTTAATGCTACACGGACGTATACAGCACTTTCTGAAGAACTTAAAAAAAAAAAAAAAAAAAAAAAAAAAAAAAAAAAAAAAAAAAAAAAAAAAAAAAACAGAAGAAAAAGAAATAAACCAAGTATGTTTCCCTTTGCTTTCCTAACTGAAAAGTCATCCAGAAACAATGCATTACTCATTCTAGAAGAGTACAGACAGCCGACATTTAGCTCTCCCCCTTGCCACCTCTTTACTGACAGGTCCGATGCAAAGGATTTGAAAGCGCAGTGAAGTGCTACCCTTGCTCCCCAACAAGGGCATGAACTATGCTGAGAGGTCACTGAAGCAACCTGGGGTTTAAAAGGACTTACATTTTAACTGTGTCAACACCCACTTTTACTGACATGAAGTAAACCGGGGCCCAGGCCTGCCCAAGGTCACAAGGTTGGAATGCGACAGAAAAAGACCTCGCATAAGACTGTCACTTAAACCCCCATTATCCGGTGCGTTGCTCACTCTGAGCTCCGGGTGAGCAATCCAACCTTCACGCGAGAACCTGTACGGGCTCTCCAAAGGGTCAAACACAGTAGAGTTTACTTTGCCACTATTTTGAGAAGTTTTCTAAAGTAAAATCATGTCTTTTCTCTTTACTTTATACCGTATCTTAAAACTCCGGCTGGAGACTCCAGCAGCCGCGGCTCCGCAGGAGAACCCGCCCACTCCCGGGAGCCCCAGCGCCCCGTCAAGGCGCCCGCAAACCCCGCGCAAGGGTGCGCCAATCGAGACCCAGCGGCCTCACGGGACGCAGGTCACCGCCCTAGAGGGGGTCGTGTGGCCGACTAACTTCCCTCGGCTGCTACTAACCCAGTGTGACCACAGCAGCCGCGAACAGGACACAGCGAGGAAAGCCAATACGCACTTTTCCCCGTGCCGGAAGCAGCCTCCCAAACTTCCGGCCCAGGTCGGTGTCCCCGCAAGGCTTCTTGGGAGTTGTAGTCTGAAGGCCTCGGACTGCGAGAGCCTGAGCAGGGGCCTCCTGGGCGGTGCGGGGGCTCCGCTGCTCGGAGGCCGAGCCGGCTAGCGGCAAGTGCGGGGTGGAGGAAAAATGTGAGTCCGTGAGAACCGTTTCCAGTAATTCTCATCTAGCTCCACAACTTCTGTCAGCCAGTACTGTCCTATGCGATTGTATCTTCCATGCACATTGTCATGTTATGTCATCCAGGAATACTCAGGGGGCCTGCTGTCTTCTGTATGCCACTTCAAATAAGTTAGTGGCCCCTGGAAAACTCGTTTCTCCCCAAGTCTAAAGCAGTTACATGCATTAATGTCTACCTCATTCACTAGTCTTTTACCGAGTATGTGTCTGTTGGGCATGGTGGTGCAGGTTGCTCTTGGCTTCAAGCCTCCCATAACACGTTGAGTTGTCAGGTTTAAATAAAATAATGCAAAGTGTGCCAAGGCTGCCAAAGCTGAACCTTGCCATATAATTATTATTGTTGCTCTTACTTTTGTTTCCTTTGCTTTCCTGCTCCATATCTACAAAAAGTATGTATGAGCTTGCAGACTTAGGTGTTTGGCAGATTTGTAGACCAATGCGCCTTCCTTGCCAATCAACCACAGATCTAGGAGTCCAGATTGATTTTTGTTTTCTTCCCACACTGTTATTGTGCCTTGGAACCCTCTCAGGGTAATATTGTGTATACTAGTTAGCACTGTATGCTCCTACTTTCCCCCAAAGTGTCCTACACTTCTTCCTATGAGAAGTTATTTTAAACAGTTAAACTTTCAGGGATCAGACGAATCAGATCAGAAATATTATGTAACGGCTGGAGAAATAGCTCAGTGGCATAAACACCTGCCTGGTAAGCACAAGGCCTTGAGTTTGATCCCTAGTACTGCAAAACAAAACAAAACAAAACAAAACAAAACAAAACAAAACAAAACAGAGCAACCCAAAAACCTATTTAAGTTACCTCACTCAAATACCCCATATTTGTATTGAAACATATATGAGTAGATAAATTAGTATAATGAAGCCTGATATGTTAAGAATCCAGCATGAATAAGTATTTATACTTAAATCTCCCAGGACTTAACAGCTTTGAAATAAATTCCAGGCATATAATAATAATAAATATTTAAGGATAAACTTTAAAAAATTATGAATGAATACCTAACATCTAAGCACTTAAAAAATCTATTTAGCTAGGTCACTAATGTAATTAAATTTTTGACAAAGTTCTGTAATAATATGATACATCCAATATAAAACTATTCAATTATCACATAAGTTTTGCTTTCAGTTGATTCGCTCATATCAAGAACTAAAGGTTTTCAAGGTTACATTTTAATGTCTTTATTCTTACTTTCCCAGCATTTTTTGTTGAAGATTAATGATAATTTTCTCTGTACAATTTACCACACCTCATGTTTTGGAGACTGTATTCCTCTGGGGTTCTTTCTTCATATATTTATTATGTCAGTAGTTAAATTTACAGGGATTATTTAAGGTTTACTTATAATTGCATTGCGTGACTAAGTGTACAATGCGTGGTTGTCTCTTGCCATGTTCTAGTTGACCTTTGCTTTCAAATGCTGTGAATCTGATAAAGTTAATGATAAACATGAACTTCTTACTGACTGTTTTTGCTAAATGATTATAGCAGCTATTGATGACTATTTTATGAGGAGTTGCAAAATGATGTTCTAATGATGATAATTTGCTGTACAGTTACTTACAACAGTTTTTGTAATACAAATTTTTCTCCTTAAGTACAGTTTGTAAGGAACAGTAGGATAAATATGTGATTTTGTCCTACTTACTTTCTCATTGCTGAGCCACAGTACCCAACACCCCCAAGTTACAGGAAGAAAGGCTCCTGCATTTTGGCTCATAGCACGTAGAGGCTTCTGTCTGTAGTGGCTGGGCTGCAAGGTACAGCAACATGGCAGAGGAGAAACAATCCCTGGCATGGTAGCAGGAAGCAGGAAAGAGATCAAGGGAGGAGCCTTCCAGCCTGCCTCCAGGGAGCACGTCCTCAACCAGGCTTCACCTCCCAACAATAGATTTGGCTGTTATGCCCTTCAGTGGGTCAGTCCACTGATGGGTGGTGCACCCCCATGCCCACTTGCCTCCTCAACACCCCCCCCCCCCCGAGCCCTTGAGGCTTTGCAGGGATCATCTAGACATGAGCTAAAACACTGACCTGGTATCCTTCTTATGCTTTCCTACATCTTACTTGTTGCCATGTCATGTTTCCCAACTTCAGGGCTTTCCTTTATTCAAATCCTACCCACATCTTTTCTTTGCATTGTCGAGAGACCATTTCTGCCACAGGCTTGTCAGTTTCCTGTATTTCCTTGCACTTATTCCATTAGGGTGTGCTGACCATTTTTCCAACTTCTACCATCGTAGTTTTTTGACTTGGGGACTTGTTTCTAATCACTAGATGATACGTTGCTCTGCTGCTCAGCAGATCAGTATAACTAGATGCTTAATACCTTTTTTATACCTTTGTCATGTATTTAGTACAGAGTCTCACTACACAGATCGGACTCATACTGATCCTTCTGTTTTCAGCTTCCCAAGTGCTGGGATTACTGGCACGAGCCACTGCAGCCAGTCTCAGTCGCTGTCTCAGTGCACCCTGGGGATCAAACCCCAGCCCCTGAATCTGCCTAAGCAGGTGCTTCAATCCACAGAGCTATCTGTCTTGCCCCTGTTTGTTTGTTCTTTGAGAAAGGGCCTTTCCATGTAGTTCACATTGATCTTAAAGTCATTATGCAGCCCAGGCTGGCCTCAAACTCATGGTGAACTGTCTCAGCCACCCAAGTACTGGGATTATAGTAGTGTGTCACCACTGTCCCTGGCTGCTCAGTACCTCTTGAGAGCAGCTCTCAACTAATGAATGACACAACATGAATTGGTCTATAAATACCTCTGCCTTTCTCATCTTATGCAGAGGAACATGTTGTATATCAACTTTCAGAATTCACCAGTGTGATTGTGTTCTTTATCTGTAATGGACATTTATTTATTTATTTATGTTTTGAGTTATGGGAGATTGAGGTCACCCTTCACACTGAGCTGCATTCCAGTCTTTTGCTTTTGAGCCAGCGTCTTGCTTATCACCGATTTACCCAGACTGGGCTGGATCTTGAAGTCCTCTTGCTTCAGCTTCCCATGGGCTCGTGATTAGCAACTCACTCTTCATTGGCTGTCTTCACTTTCCTGTTTCCTTACCATTTCTTTCCTTCTTCACTCTTCCACTATTAGTTTCCTGTAGATTGCTAATTGCCTGTGAACTCTTGTCTCAGGATCTGCTTCTGGGGAAACCTAACCTGAGACGAAGATTGTTTTCTCTTCTGTAATTCATAACATTTATTATGTAATAGCTTTCTTTCTCTACAGAGTTTGAAAGAATCATTAATATCATTAAGCACATAAGTCCCTATTACTAGTCATACTGCCACATATTATAGTCTCTTGCCTTTATGAGGGCAGTGTAATTGCAAATCAATGCATGAAATTTGGATTGATTGCCCTTGAGACAAATAATTGGGAATTCAAATCTTGAACTGCTGTTTTTTTTTTTTTCCTCTGCCCATGGAATCACTTTACAAGATGAGTTGTCCTTTGCTATTATCAGCTCTCTGAGGCCAGCTGGGCCTCTTGTCTGTTAGTGGTAACATATCTAGAAAGTCATTTCCTATCTTTTTAAGGGTGCCCTGAAGAGTGTTGTGCACAATGCACAGAGTGTTTTTTTAAGACAGAAATAGGCCAGCTCGCCTGCGTATTTAGTGAAAATTTATTACTTTTCCCTTAATCAGATAGAAACTTGGTTTTTATGACTAACATACAAATAAAAGTACATTTAGATA
Organism: Ctenomys sociabilis; assembly: GCA_004027165.1. Classification (NCBI taxonomy): domain Eukaryota; kingdom Metazoa; phylum Chordata; class Mammalia; order Rodentia; family Ctenomyidae; genus Ctenomys; species Ctenomys sociabilis. The sequence continues at coordinate 72,473 of PVKA01007764.1, forward strand.
ATATGACTTGGAATGAAGGGGCTCCTACTTGGAGATACACTAACTGGAGACTTTCTTTCTTTCTTTCTTTCTTTCTTTCTTTCTTTCTTTCTTTCTTTCTTTCTTTCTTTGTTATAGTGTTTTGCTACACAGTTCAGACTTGTAGTGATCCTCCTGTCTCAGCCTCCCTAGTGGTGGGATTACAGGGCTGGCACTGTATATGCTACTGGAGATTAAACACGGGTCCTTGCACTTGCTAGGCAGACACTTAGACTGCTGAGCTGTCTCCTCAGCCATCTTTTGATATTTTTTTATATTAACACTTCAGATATTCTTGCCTCTTCTCTAAATTGCAGATTATTTTTTTAAACAGAGAGAAGTTGATTTTTAAAAAGCTTTTAAAATAACGGTTAATTTCTGTTCACACAGAAGGCAGTTTAAAAATGACAGCTGATACTGATACCATGTGGCAAGCAATGTATTTTATTTTTTATTTTAAAGAGAAAAAACAATAAAATGATACAGAATTTCAAAAAAAAGATGATAGAAAATTATATTGCATAGTTATCTTCAAAGTAGTCACTCAGATTACCAGATAAAGGCATGCAACACCAATCAAGGTAAGTGCTAACTGTTCGTTTCAATGAACTAATAGAACTTATTAGTACAATTTTATCTTAGCTGAATATATATATATATATATATCCTCCACATAGTGCCTGCACTACTCAGGTTATATCACAAGGTTTATTTACATATACAAAATCTATGGAATAACTCATACTCTCTGCCAAAGGTAAATGTCACTTCGATTGCTTCTTACCTTTATGACTCTAAGCTGCCATGAAAGGGGAATAAAAATTGAGAAGGCTATATCCTATCTCGTAAACACCTTAAGCAGAATATATATATATATATATATATATATATATATATATATATATATATATATATATTCCCCTCCTTTTATTTCCCCCATCCCAGTTCTTTCCTTTAAGCTGCTTCTTTCCCTTTCACAATACCTACTGTACTTTTATACTTTTTAGATCTGATGGAAATGTGCTTTAAATCTGTATGATTCAGAGGTAAGTTAATATAAGAGTTTTTTGGAACTCAAGGTCCAGTTCTCTGCAGAGTTTCTGACTTGCAAACATTACATGTATATTTTGCATTATTGGGTACCCTGCACCAGGTTTGCCTTGGCCTTTGGACCTTTGGTCTAGTTATTGTGTCCTTTTGAAAATTTTTTTCTTATACTTCTAATTGTAATCACCTTCTTGTCATTCAAGTGTCAGCCATAACATTTTAGATCTAAACAGTAAGAGGCCCCCAGTATAGATTTATATGGCAGGATTAGAAAAGGTATAATGGGGACTTAAAAGGCTTACCTCTGTCTTCTTCTTTTCTCCTGGGAAGAAAACATAGCCCTGGTTCTTTGCAACTAGACATGGCCTGTGACTATCTGGCACAAGTGGTGTCCTTCTGCTTAAGGTGTTTACGAGATAGGATATAGCCTTCTCGATTTTTATTCCCCTTTCATGGCAGCTTAGGGTCATAAAGGTAAGAAGCAATCGAAGTGACATTTACCTTTGGCAGAGAGTATGAGTTATTCCATAGATTTTGTATATGTAAATAAACCTTGTGATATAACCTGAATAGTGCAGGCACAATGTGGAGATGCCCTCTGGACTGAGTTTTGAAGGTGGAGGAACAGGGATGGGACAATATAGGTTTGATGGAGGCTTTTTCTTTCCTGGCCCTTTAAGAGAGTAGGAACAGGCTTACAGCTAAGAGCAGGTTAATATTGCAGATACTAAGGAGGTTGTAGCGCAGAGTCTAGGAAGTGTCAGCTATGTCAGAAAAACACACTGCAAAGACCTGGTATGCAAGGGCTCTGGTCGGCTGAGTGCTGACACTGCTGTCAGGAGGCACTGGCTGCGTGATTTAGGCCTGTTGTGCTCATTCTGCTCTTCCAAATACATTTTCCCTTTCCAAGAATGACAGCGTGTAACAGCAGTTGGCAGAGATGACCAAAATAAAATATTTAGCCCTTGTGATTTGTACAAGCAGAAATCCTTTCATCTTTAAATGCACTCATTTGTGATTTTTATGCGGACTGTGCCACTTTGGTTGACTTTAATTGTAATTCCATTTGTTTTAGGATTTTTCACAGATGATTTTCAGAGTTTTTACTCCTGGAAGTATATGAAAATGACTGTGTTTTTCAGGCAAACATCAATTTACCTTATGCATTTAGCTCCCAAACAGCAGTTTTTTCTTATTTACAAATCATCTCTTCCCTTTTGCCTTACGAGTTGTGTTTTATGAAGCCCCAGCCAGGTCGCAAGGAGCTACCTGCCTAATCAGGATAGAATTAACATTGCTTGAAAGACAAGCATTCTCCTGCGCTCCAGTTAATGGATGCAGTAATTTAATCATTGAGTTGCTGTTCACATTTCAGGTGGAAGTCACTTAAACTTGATTTTTTTTTTGTCTTCTTTTTTAGAATGTCTGGGTTGATGAGCATTTAAATGGATTTGTAGCATTTAAAAATGTCCTCAAAACTGATTGCAGCATGACATCCATCAAATTCTGTATTCAGTTTTAGTTTAGTTATTTTGAAGCTTTCAGATGAAAAAAAAATCTAAATTTAATATTCTGCAACAAGTTTTTCCATCACCGAGCCAAAGCCCAGAGGAGTGCAATATATTTTTGAGTTTTCATCTTCATTTTTTTTTGTTCCTTAGGATGTTTTTGACCCTAGATACCTTTTCCTTTAAATTTGACGGAGCTGTGATCATGGCTATGACCTCTAGCCTTGAAAGCAGAGGAGTTATGCCTCTCAGGAGCGATGCCTCAGGCACTTTCCACGGAGGCTGGCAGGGATTATTTCCCAGGCTGTGCAGCGATGACCTTCTACCCAGAGCGAATATCTGCGGTGCACGTAAATTCCTTCAACCATGATTGAGAGCCTTGGGTTCGTTACCTGCTCTGTGAATCGGAGCCTGTTCTTCTGTATGGAGGATAGGTGATTTAAGGCTGTATTTAAAGCCACATGTTAGGGGCTCACGTGTTGGTTAATTTACTGTTGGAGGAGAATATATTCTGTTTCTGAGTCTGATAGAAGGTTAGTTCAGAAGTAAATCTGAAACTGTGGAGTAAAAAACTGGGACGAGTTTCCTGTGATGAGCGGGCACCTTCCCTGTTGTTTCTAAATAAAGTGCCTGTCAGTATTCTTTTACCTGTCCTAACTCGTCTGATTTCGGTATCCCGGGGAGGATTTCTATTGCCTCCTCAGCCATCATTACAACAACGATGTATTGCTGATTGCTATGGTATTTTCAGAATATATTAAAAAGTGGAATGAAATTTAAAATGATTAACACTTTTTGAATCTGTAAGATGGCATTCTGTTTTTATTCTCTGAACACAACTGTCAGTCTGAATTCAGTAAATTTCTAGAGTTCTGAAAAATTATAAGAATATTATACACTTTTGGAGGAATATTGCCATTCAGAAGCTTTTATAGCTTTTCAAAATTAAACACTGATTTTGAACATTGGATGAGGAATTTTAGAATTGACATTAAAACTATATATATATATATGTATATACATATATGTAGTAAATTCTTGTGAGAGAAATCCATGAAAACATACTTCTTTCTACCATACTGTTGCCAGAGAGATAGCTCAGTAGAATAAGAGCCTGCCTAGCAAGCACAAGGTTGTGAGTTCAATCCCCAGTACCACCAAAAACTAAAATAAAAAGGAAACCTTAGAGCCGGGGAGTATAGCTCAGTAGTATAAGCCTAAGGGCTTGAATTCAATCCCTG